>JAOTQH010000026.1:2901311-2916552 GCA_025631255.1 Cornus kousa
GATTCGGTGTGAGTATCACTACTCATATATATATATATATATATAATGGTAATAATAAAAAAAAAAAGAAACAAGTTTCCTAAAATATAAAAAGGATTAAAAGTGACACCAAGAAGCAGTTGTTCGCCACTATATATATATATATAGTTATATTTAATAACCTTATGTGCAATATAAGTGGCATGATTTTGTTTACCTTTTGAAAAATCATATTCTACCAATTGGTTGTAAAGTATTAAAATATGTTTTTGGTAAGTGTTCCATTTTTAATCACCATATTTAGGTGTGGTATAGATAAGGAGTACTAATCTGGCCATATTTGAAGCAACCCCATTCTATGGTGGCTTGCTAAATAATAATAATAATAATAATATATATTTTCTGTCAAGTCTAACAGATAATAATTAGTTCTTTCTTATTTCCCAAATGGTGTTGTTTATAGCCTTTATTTTATTATTATTATTGTTAATTTTAAAGGAAGAAATAGTAAGTGCCTTTGGACAATGGGTATTTTTCACTACCAAGATGAGTAGTGCCTATGGTCTCCAAGGGGATTATTGGGTTCTATAGTGGAATTTTTTTTTTTTTCTTTTTTTCTTTTTTTCTCAACAAATAAAACTCACTAAAATATGATATATTGATGTCCCATTCAAAAATTTCTAACTCTTATTCTACCAATTTTTAAAAATATTTATTTCTCAAATGGTGTTGTTTATAGCCTGTATTTTATTATTGTTAATTTTTAAGGGAAGTATTTAATAAGTATCTTTGGACAAAGGATAATTTTAACTAACAAGATGAGTAGTGCCTTGGATTATTGGTTATGTAGCCTCAACAAGTATAACTCATGATATATTGATGTCATTCATAAGGATTATTTATTTATTTATTTTTATTTTTTTAAGTCATATAAGGAAATTTATAACTTTTAATTTTTTTTTTTTTTTTCTTTTTTTTTTTTCTTTTTTTTTTTTTTTCCAAATAATAAAACAACTCTGTTTACATTGGGAGTTGAAAGATGATTTGTGTATGAGATACCAGATTAGCACGAACATTTTCTTATATAGGATATATTTTCTGGTCTAACTAATGATAATTAGTTTTTTTAAAAAAACTATTTACAAGTGTATTTCTTAAATGGTGTCTTGTTTATAACCTGTATTTTATTATTCCTTTTCATTCTTATTCTTTTTTTTCCCTACAAGTCATTCATAAGAAAAATTTTAGACTAGAAAGATGACTTGCGTATGAAATACCATATTAGTTGCAGACCCGATAGGATTATTAGGTTCTTTTCTCAATAAATATAAACCATTAACATTTTCTTATAATGATAGATTGATGTTCCACCATTCAAAAGGATTTTTCCTCTTCTTTCTTATTCTTCCCAATTTTTTATTTTTTTTTACAAGTTATTCATAAGAAAATTTCTAACTCTTAATGTACCTTTTTATTTTCATTTGATTTCCGAACATTTTCTTATTTGATAAATTGATGTTCATTTTTCTTCTTCTTCTCTCTCTTTTTATTTTTTTAAGTCATTCGTAAGGAATTTTCTAACTCTTAATCTACCATTTTTCGTTTGTCAGACGAGACAGAGTTGGAGGAATGACACAAGCTATCACTATAAATGCATTCAACGAACAAGTAAAGATATAAGTATGTGTACCATTGTTAATTCCTTCTACTTGCAAAAATGTGCAATTCCATATTTATTTATTTATTTTGGCAGGGAATGGATCTTCTTCAAATGGCTATATTCAGATTAATGCTAATGGAGGATTAAATCAAATGAAAACTGGGGTAAGCAACTAATAGTGTTTGTTTTGTCACTTTGTACTTTTTTTATTCTTTCTCAACTGGTTTTGCTGTGTCTTACAGATAAGTGATATGGTTGCCATTGCAAAGATAATGAAAGCAACCCTGGTTCTTCCTAAATTAGATCATAAATCCTTTTGGAGTGACCCCAGGTACGGATTTTCAATCATACTAGTTTTAGCACACATAAACACACACATAATTATACTGAAAAATCGAATTAAGTCGTTTGTTGAAATTAATTGTATCAGTGAATTTAAAGACATATTTGATTGGGAGCACTTTAAGGAAGCTTTAAAGGATGATATTGAAGTAGTAGAGACTCTTCCTCCAGAATTTGCATCTATGAATTCCTTTTGCATGGCCCCGATCTCTTGGTCGAAGGTTTGTATATAATTAGAATGTTTAAATTAAAGATAAATGGTTTCTAATCAATATGTAATTTTTTATGCAGCCCAGTTATTATAAAGCACGTATCCTACCGTTATTAAAACGACATAATGTGATAGAGTTTAGCCACACTGATTCTCGTTTGGCTAATAACGTTGTCCCTTCAATCCAGAGGCTGAGGTGTCGAACAATGTATGGGGCTCTTCGTTTTAGGAAGGAGATAGAAGAACTTGGAAAGAAGATGGTGAACAGACTCAAGAAAGAAGGGGAAGTATATGTTGCTTTGCATTTGAGGTATTTATCTTAATTACTCGTGCATGGGGTAGCTCTTTTTTTCATTTGTTTGTTTTAGTTTCACTAACTATACAGATGACGATTGTAGATATGAAAAGGACATGCTTGCTTTTACCGGCTGCAATCACAATTTGACCTCATCGGAGGCTGAGGAGCTGCAGGAATTCCGGGATGGGGTAAAGCACTGGAAGGAAAAGCGGATAAATAGCGCAGAGAGGAGGCGGCAAGGGGTGTGCCCCATGACTCCTAGGGAGGCTGCTGTATTCCTTGAGGCAATCGGGATCCCTTTCTCGACCAAAATTTACATAGCGGCTGGGGAAATTTATGGACAAGAAGGCCTCAAAGCACTACAGTACAAGTATCCTAATGTACTGTGCCATTCCAGCCTAGCAACAGAAGAGGAGTTAACACCTTTCAAGCAGTACCACAATCAACTAGCTGCATTGGACTACATTCTCGCTGTTGAGAGTGATATTTTTATGTACACCTATAATGGTTACATGGCTAAGGCGGTGCGTGGTCATAGGATCTTTGAAGGGTTTCGAAAAACCGTCAACCCTGACTAGTAAGTGTCATATGAATTTCATTGTTAGTCACTTTGATCAACATTAAACTAACAACTTGACATGTTATAAATTGTTGCAGTCAAAATTTTGTAAAATGGATCGATAGATTGGACGAGGGCAAGTTATCTTGGGAAGCATTTTCGTCAAAGGTTGAAGGCTTACATGCGAATAGGACAGGAGGACCACAACGTAGACTAGTAGTCATGCCTCCTCCAAAGCATCTTGCAAAACATGAAGAGACTTTCTATGCAAACCCTTACCCTGGTTGCATATGTGACAAAGCCTAAAACAACCAACAACAAGAAGAAGGTCAATAGTTGAACATCTGAATTGAAGGTCTAAACTTATATTTTTTTACATTCCTTATTCTTTTTGAGTCTTTTGAGTGTACGTTTACAAAGTTTACATGATGTAAGAGTTCTCCATCTCCATCTCCATACTAATGTAATACTGTTCACAATACCAACTGATATGCGCCTCGTCAAGTTCTCCCACTAGCAAGCTTGAAGTTTTTAAAGAAGGGGCCTTTGAATTTCATTGTTTTTGGCAATCGTTACAGAGCTTGTTTATTAAATAAGCTTGTGAAATTTACTGGATATTTTTTTTTTCAAAGTGAATCACCGCATTGCAGATTGTAAGAAAGTATCAGAACAACCCAAACAAAAGGCAGACACACCCAAAATAACCATCACAACTTCAACCCTAGATGACTCGAACAAAACAACCATCACAACTTCAACCTAAACAGAAGGCCAACAAACACTAGATGACATCTTGAGCTTTCTTTGGAAACAAAATAACAGCTTAATAATTTCAAATTTTCCCCAAGTCCCATAACCACATTTGTTAAAAGAATTTAAGTGGCTTTGGTATGTTTTCTTAATTAGACAAAACAAGAGAACTTAAAAATAAAAAAAAAAAAAAAAAAAAAAAAGGAAAAAGAGAGTACAGAATACAATGAGCTCAAATTTTGAAACTATTTGTAATCTTCCTTCAATCAATTATACCAATCAAGAAAGAGGATTGAAAAAGTAAGTACAAATAGGAAAAGCAAAAGAAAAGTCCTGCTACTGCTATTCCGTTGGATAGCCTGGCTCAGCTCCTTGTTACCAAGCTCTACATTCATTGTAGCTTCAACCGCCTGTCAATGAAAAGGGTGTAAGGATTGCTTTGTAAAAACTGAAGCATCAAGAAAGACTGATAAATTGACAAGGATCTGCCAGAAGGATAAAAATAATATAAAACATAACTTTGCACATTAATGTTGACGACTACGTGTGATTTGACCCTGATCTGTTGTTTGGCGGTATTTGACTTGCCAGTTGATTTCAACACATTTTACATAAAATTAGGGAAACAATGATAAGTTATGATTAGTGTTGCCAGCCCCAGTAGATGCATAAGAAACCTTGGTGTTGGAAAATTGGCTTATTTCAGACAAAATTGCATTATTTTCCCTTAATTTTTCCAGAAGATAAAAATTCCTATCTGAAGCTTATATAATACAAAAAGCCATAAATATGAACGCAGATGTTCTTACCTGCTCATACAAAAGCTCTATCTGTTGAGCTTGTTGCAAAACATGTGTGGACATGAGGTGATTCAATGCAGACATTTCCACCATCTTTGTTTCAGTCTCTTGAACAGCATCTAGAAGACTAGTCAACTCCACCTGCATTAAAACAGCAGCAAGGGGATTTATTTTTTTTATGTGGATCCAGTCCGAACAACGTGTAAAGACAGTTGTACAAAAATCAGAAGCCATATGTATATTACCTGGAGGACACGTGTTTCATCGTCCAGAAGCTGCTGTTGGGCTCTTAAAGGCTCAGGTTGGACCTCACCAGTCTCCCTGAGCTCTGATTGGTCAGGATCCCTGAGCTCCAAATTATTAGTTTTAGAAATATCCGTAGAATTTGATGTGGCACCCCATTTCAATTTTCTTCTTGGTATTGCTTTACTAATAGCATCTTGGAAGCGTATGGCTTTAAGCTGGTCAAACTGTGATGTGACTGCGTGAAGTTTTTCACTTAAAATCAAAACCTGCAATTCAGAAAAAATGGTTATGCACGAACATTTGAAAACAATATTTGAAATAGAATGCTACTCATCTCTCCCAAATATAAAATCTAAATGGAGAAAGGAATGTCTTGCACAAAGACACCAAAATCTTGATGTTGTATCACCTCCCTCAGATCAGAAAGCAAACCAAAAATGCTTCTGTCCAAACTTTACCCAAAGAACACATTATATAGGGAACTCAGCAAGAATAATTACTATTCAGAGAAATACATTGAGTAACCGAAAAATAACAAAGAAAACCATAGCTTAGAAGGAGTATGATTACAAGGTTCCAATAGAACCAAGAACATCTCTCCTTCCAACACAAAATCATTAAAACACCATTACATCCACTTAAAGAACCTAGTGCCGCCTTGATGGAGGAAAGACTTCATTACCCCAAAGTTAAGTGACTCACGTGATTAACACATTGTTTTAGCTTTAAAAACACACATAATCAGAGCATATTAAAATAAAAGACAAGATACCAACAAGAAGCCTTTACAATGAACTAAAACAAATTAAATCAAGCCGAGGACAGGGATATCAGAAAAATGACCTTTCTATCTTGCATCACTTGCATAATCCAATCTTCAGATAAGTAATTCCTTCTCCTGTTCATTAAATTTTCTCAATTTATGTTACTCTTTGCAATTAAAAGGCCCTCTATTTTCTCTCAACTTCCTCTAATTTATCTCTTTTCTTAGTTTCTGCTAAGAACTACTATTGTAACACATTTAGAGGCATCCAATCAAGAAGAAATCACAGTACAATCCCAGTCAAGAATTCTAACGACAGAATAGATCAAATAGGTACATTGTTGAGGACCTAATGTGATTCTTTTCATAAAATTATGTTTTATCGAGACATCAAGCGTTCTATAATCAAACAACGCAGCCTAGCTTGTGAGAATGAGAGTAGAAGACCAAGGCTTTAACTGTTAGTAACATATATATATATATATATATATCTCAATGAATTTGTCATTCTATCATTTTTGTAACAGATTTTTGTCACTCACCCCAAATCTTTTTGTAGAATCAGTGCACAAGGTGAACAAAGCATAGAAAGAAAATGAAAACAAGAACTTTGGATCATATGCATTTATTGAGGCTTGGAAGTGTTTAGGAGATTATAATGTGTCTTAGCTGACAAAAATATTTAATAAGATCATAATGACAAGAAATGCCTAACCAGTGGGGAAATATTTAATATCTTTATATTAAAATAAGAGGGATGTTCAAAAGTGTACAAATTATAGTGGTATATAATTAATGTCATGCTAAAAAAACTCATTCTTATAAACAATTTGAATTTATGAGAGGAAGTAAAAAATGGAAGCAATTTAATTTCTAAGGAGACTAATAATGGATAGATATGGAAAATATAAGAAGGATCCTCATATGGTTACATAGATTTGTAAAAAAAAACATATGATAGAATTCCAAAAAAATTAATTTGGTGTATTTTAGAAAAGAAACGAACAGATTTATTTACATGATGAAAAACATGGACTATGGATCTTTGATTACAATAACAACATAAGAACCAAGTGAATTTTCAAGTATTGTAATCTTACATCAATAATCAACATAAAAGCCATATCTTTTTGTCAGATATATGAATGGACCAACAAGACATGCTGGATCAAGTTTTATGATATATCTCACTCATAGCTATTTTTAATTGATGAAACTAAAGCACTGACAAAACTAAATTGGAAGTCCACAAAGAAGCTCTAGAATCCAAAGGTTTTTAAGACAAGTATGACTAAATTTGAAAAAATAGAATGTAAGTTTAACAAAATCAAGAATACAAGTGCGAATGTAGTAAAAATTGGGAATCAAGAGATACTAAAAGCAAATAATTTCATTATATAGACTCTATTATTCACAACACAAGGAATGAAATATTAGAAATATGTTGCTCATGGAATTAAAAAAGGATAGATTAAATAGAGTGCTTCTAGCATGTTCCTTGATTGATGTATACCACTAAAATTGACAGTATTTTATAAATCAGTTAATGTGCATTGGAGAATAATAACTACACTGGTGACTATGAGTGATGTGATTCACATCGAAAGTTAAACAGTGTGGGGTTTAACTAAATTATTGGCCTTAAATTAAGCAAAATAATGAAACAACCTACCCCGTACTGTAGGGACAGATATAGTTGAGCATGCAATATTTAGATTGTGCAAAACTATGTTGCCTTACATTTTGAACATGTAGGTAAAGAGAAGACTCAGATTGATGATGATGATGATGATGATGATATGTTTGTTTCAAAAGTTTACTTAACCTTCAAAAAAATTTCCAATCTCAAGGCATTCATCAAGTAATTGAACTACAAATAGATGGTCGACTGCGTTGGTTGATGTTTACACAAAAACAACCAAGAAAAAACTAGTTATCTAAATCACATAAGAGACTGAAATTCCTATATCAAGCTCAGTTATATGTGTGCGTGTGTGTTTATGAATACATACAAAAGTAATTAATTCAATCAAGTTTTAGCGAACGGCCATAAACCGCATAACCAAACCAGCAACAAATTCAATTGAGATAATATATAATTGCAATATGAAAAAGAAGTTGCAGTGTTACCACGCCGTGTTTGTGGGCTACAGTGTCAGCATTAGAATTGTCGCCCCCAATGCCAAGCCAGCCCTTTGACTTTGCTTCTTCGTCATTTATACCAGTTTTGAGAATATCTATTTGTTCTTTGCAGGCTTTAATAAAAACAGTAACCTGCATAGAAAAAGTGAAAAAAAATGTTGGCAAAGTAATCCTACAAAATGCACTACATAATTTTTGTTATTAAAAGATGCACAGCTCATTTCACCTTCCAAGATAAAAATGTTACAATGTAGTAAACTTTGTCTGATACAATCATGTCATGAATGTATATGTATATACATATATTGTTCTATGCATTAGACATTAAATAAAAATCCATTCCCCCCCCCCTCCCCAACCCCTCCAAATACACCAAAAAAAAAGGAAAAATAGATAACAGAGAGAGAGAGCAAGTATTACATAAGAATTTGCCATGAAATTTTAGATAGTGGATGAACTTACAGAAACTCCAGCATATACTTAGTTTTTGACATAACAGAGTCTAGACTTCATAAATCGGATTATATGCGATCCAAGCTTGCGGCACCATATTTTTTCTTTGTAAGGGAAAACTTGGATGGGTAAAACACCATTCAACTTATACAATGCAAAAATAACATAACACATAAAACAGTGTTAATTAAACTACAGCACATCTAATTTTGAAAAGTAAAACAGGCACAAATGCACAATGGATGTTCAACAGGCTAATTTTATTCGTTACCGGAATCCCCCATAGCAAGTGACGAAAACCATTTAAATTCTACATTTAATAAGAGATATAATAACATGGAAACCATGAGAAATCAGACAATTAATGGCAGAGACCTGAAAAATATTTCAGTATATGCTCACAAAATACACACAATATATATTAGTGGACTAAAATTTCAACAATGAGTCCCAAAGCTCAATAATTCAAATGCTTGAAGGCCTTCTTACATATTGAGCTATAACTATTTGACTGCTGATTCGGAGAAAAACTATTGATATACAAATGATTGGGCCTTAAACCAAACTGGGCTATTTAAAAATTGGTTCGATATAGGATCTAGTTTTGTAAGTTCCATAAGGTTCCCATTTCTCCAGAGTAATCAAAGCTCCAACGACCTAGCTAATCTGCTACCAGAAAAGCAACACCTAAATCTAGCTTCTCTATAGGAATTATGTGTTACCTTTCTCTAAAACTTCATTTCCAGACAATACGGTTCTCCATTATCATGAAATTATAATAATATAAATCAAATAATGGAGGATACAATGATGTTCCTCACCACTGTAATTTTATTTACAATTCAAGGCGAAGCTCTATAGCTTCTTATTGCCAATGTATAAAAGAAACAATGCATTTTATCATACTAATTTCGAAGTGCATTTGTTTCATCTAATCCATCCAAGCAAAACCATGCTCAATCATAGAGTTACATAATTAGTGTATTTTGATCATATAGAATTTATCTAGGTAGAAACAAGTTAAAAAATAAATAAATAAAATAAAATAAAAAGGGAAGGGAGGTGGGGGTACACCAATAAAATATGTCTGAATAATATACACTAATATTACAACATCATATCTCTTTAAATATACTAGTAACTTCTTTTAGGTTGCACAGTGGTCTTTAAGGATAGGTATCAGTACTTACTTCATGCTCAATGCTATCTCTCTCCTGTTCGGTTGTCCGGTGCAGATCAACATAATCCTTCCTATGTTTCACCAAGAACTGTTCCAGAGTATAGATGCTTTCAAGCTGACAATTGAAGAAAAAATCAATTAATTTTGGTGATACAAACTGTACATGTCTATTGAATGCTTTCCCTTTTCAGAAAACAAAAATACTTAAAATGCTTCCTTAAGAGCCCATGTCACCATGTTTATAAGATAATGAATGACACAACCAGGAGTATAAACCATATCAACTAAAAGCAAAAGTACATATATGGTGGTTATAGTGCATATACCGTCTTCAATGCTGCTTTGGTAAAAGATGACCTTTGCCGAGGTTTGTGCATAATGAAAGATGCCAATATCACTGCCATTTTGGACTGAACACCTCACATAAGGAATTAAAATCCATGAGTACATTAGGAGAACTCCAAGGCTAACAAAATTAAGTATATATTAAGATAATAATTTCAAAGCTTACAAAATATGTTAATTTACACACAAGCTGAAACTCTTAATAGGACTACCATAAATGCTAATATCATAATTAGTGCACGCACATCCATCTATTTCAAATTGGATTGTCACTAGTCCTTAGATAAGTATAGTACATTTAAATTCAGTGTAACACTACAACAGTTCGTAGCTGTAGAACCACACACCACAGAGTGGTCAAAATTAGACATTCACTACCAAAACTAAACCTGTAATCCATGTACTGTCCTCAAAATTGTTTCACTACCAAACAATAAATGATGTCAGATTTTAGCAATGAAATTCGTTGCCAGTAAGAATTGACAAAAAGACAGCTTGTAAGATTGACAAAAATATGAAGAACCACTTGTTAAAGCACACCATCTTTCAATTTAAATTACAACAGTAATATTAGAGATATGCTGCATTTTCAGAAGCCATAGTTTACCAATTTGGTAACACGAACAGAAGTTTTAGGTTGAAATCATGTTCAGGAATTCGCCGATTCTGCCCTCCTGCAATATAATGGTTAAAAAGGGGAATAACCTGGCAATAGTATATTATGATGGAGATGCTCCATAATCTGTCTTACAGATATTTAGGACTCCAAAATCATCATAAAATCATCTAAAATCTAAACCCATCTATCATTTTTCTTCTTTTTGGTAAACAGTGAGACATATTCATATAATCAATAGATAATATTTTAACTGATAAATTAAACTATGGGATATTTTTAAAAAAATATTTTTTTTTTGAATATGGTGGTTTAATTAATATTTAACTCTATGAACGATATATTTTGAACTGATTTCTGAATATACACATAATACAATAAAAAAGGAAAAAGATTCCAAGAATTAAAACCAATATAAACAATTGCAACGTTTATGCGTGTGTGTGGAGGTGGGGGGGCTGCTTATGCATTATTCGTATAAATGACAACATCCCCAAGTCACAACACCATACTTAGGTTTCCTAATTAATGCAAGCTTCCACTTTAGAATATGCATTTGATATTTGAGCTTAAATGTGAGCTCCTACTTTAGAAAAATACACCAGATCTCCAAAACTAAGCCAAACAAATTGTTGAATGGATTATGAAATAAACAAATTCAAACGAGTTAACAAACCTCGTTATATCCCAAAGATAAAGCTGCCCGGTGCACAGCATCTTTAAAATCTTCAGTTCTATCTCTGATTCTTGCCATTCCTTAATATCCACCAACAAACATCTTCAGTAAAATTTCTCCAAAACAAGAAACTCGAAGCAAGGGAATGCAATACTAAAGAAAATATGCAAGAGACACAATCGTAGACATTATAGAGTCGATGCTATCATTCTCTCTTGCACCATACTCATCTCATTTTGAGTAATCCATCATTTTAACAATAAAAAATCTAATGCATTGAAAAACCCAAGGAAAAAAAAATAAAATCCAAGCTTTTTCCACAAGATCAGTCTCTTAATTTTAGCCTGAACTGAAGTGGACAGTCTCAGTTCAAATAAGGGCAAACCCAGTGCACGACGGTCAGATGTACGCAGAGAGACTAATTCCTTGTTTCAAACGCGTGACCTCCAGGTCACAATGGAGCAACCGATTCTCAGTTCAAATAACAAAACCCAATACAGCCCAAAATTTGCAAACAGATTGGGAAATGAATGAGCCTTGCATCCGAATGAAAAATCCGGGAATACCAGGGATACAGATTTAGGTCAATGAACAGCATTATTAATCAAGAAGAGGAATGCATAATTGAAGCACTGGTGAAAATGGCAATTTCAATTTAGATTATCAAACAAAAGAGAAAATCAAAGTAGAGATAGAATTGACGATTTTATTTGATTCTGCTAAGTTAAGCAGAATTTGAATTGTAATACATAACGGGGATAAATTACCGTCTCACCTGATAATGAGTTTGTTTGAGAAGAAATTGATCGAACTCTATGTCTCAGTCTCGTCGTGCTCTCGAGCGTTACCGTGTGTGCGAGGCTTGTTTCTCTTCATAGACGAGCTGTGGTAACTTTTGTTGAAAATTTGTCAAATCTGTAGGTGCGAATCAATTCCGCCTTCTTCAGGGGTTTCGAAAGAGGGAAAATGTGTAAATACATATATATATATACTCCGTATCATATATTACGTGTGTGTAAAGAGAAAAGAAAATAAAGACAACGAAATAGTATAAAATGACCTTTCAAAAAAATATATATAGTATAAAATGACTTAAATACCCATAGAGATTCGACGTCGTTTTGGGTGCTTTACAACTTTGCACAGTACTGAATAAAGAATGTTTTAGCAGTAGTAACTTAGAAATTAATAATGAATTAAATTTCTATAATAGTTTTTAGTCAATAGATGTATTTAAATAAAAAGGAAAAATTGCATAAAATTTGCCTTATTTTTGCCAAAAGAAATAAAAAAAAATTGCCTGAATTTTAACTTATAATCATCTTTTCAGAATCAACAAATGTAATTCAAATTCGTCTTACCATTGACAACCGTAACTCATATTTAAAAGAATGTCATATCATATAATGTTATTATTTCACCGATTTATCATTATATTATATAAGTAGATCTAGAAGTTTTTTTTAAAAAAAAGAATCTTTTTTATTTTTTTTCTTTATGCATTTTAAATTCAAAAAAAAACCCCTTACCATTTCTATCGTTACACTAGATCAGCGGTGTAGAGGAGCAAATTCCTCTTCACAGTTGAGGAGGTAAGTATTACTCGTTTTCAAGTTGAACCATTCTCAAGGGTGACGAAGTTCTGAAGAAAAAGTTTGGAGGATGGCTGCTGAATGTTGCCTCTATTATCATCGTAATGCCGGTTGTAGCTCAAGCAAAAAATCACATACAGGATGAGAGTATCAGACGCATAGCCTGATGAAATCAAACCACTCTAGTTGATGAACCACCTGTTTTTAAAGCTCTCAAAGAGGCTGTCATGGGGATAATGAAACTTGAAACAACAGATTTGTGGCTTGCAAGCACTTGCCTTTACTGGTTATGTACTCACACAGACACCCTTCCACTCTGGCTCTGGTATTGAAACCTCACCAACAAAACACCAGTGCCATTGACAGATTTATCGAGCTTGAAACCATCTCCTAAGCAGTGCATCCCAAACAAAAACCGACTCTTTTGCTCCTTGCCAAGAACTGATATTGCCGGTACCCTGTGAGCTGTGAAGTGATTGTTGTGTTTAAGATAATGAGATTGAACACTTCAAATCCCACAGTTAGTTTCAACATTCATGTATTAGTCAGCGTTTACCGAGATATATAGACTGCAGTCGAATTTCTGATGAAGGGATAAAAGTAGCGATAGACACAGAAGTATGAAAATTTTCTTTCTATGCTAAAAGCTTCAATGTATAGGCTAAATAATACATATCCAATTGGAAGTAAATACAAGATTCATCACAAATCAGCAAAAAGATGATACGTTCTAGAGTCTACTGCAATAAGCCTCAAGGCTGCAACTGCTGCTGCAAGGGACATGCAACCGAAGACACAGACATTGAGCCAGTGCCAGAGCTTCTGTACGGAATTCAGCTTGTTCTTTTTAGCAACCATGTACATGTGGTTTGCAAGGATAAATGTAAGCGGGAAAGTGCTGATAGCCCCCGTGAGGCTCATGAAGTCTCCGAGGAACGGCAGTAGAGCTGACAATAGTGTGTTTATTGCTAGGTAACCGCCTCTCATCATAATTCTGAACGACAAGTTGCGAATTGCCAATGGGCTTCCTTTAATGCCAAACTTTGTATCCAGGTACTCGTACATAGGACTCGCAAATATCTACAACAAGAAGCACATGAAATTTCGAAGGTTAGTTCATTAATAAAGGGAGAAAAGAGATTTTTGTAAGCATTGGAAGGGTCCATATCCTCAGCAATCACATTTCCCTTTCTGTTTCTTGCACTTCTTCATTAGAGCACCCACCATTAGTGTATTTCATAGCAACTCAATCACTCTGGCAATACAAGTGATTTACTCCAGAACACAATGGTGAAGTTGGATAGCAAGAATCACAAAAGAACTAATTTTGAAAAAGTTTTAATCCAAGAGATCTCTCCAGAATTCCAAAGCACAAAAAGCAATAGAAAACCCTCAAAGCTATTCTTTAAAACATTTTTAAAAAGAGGATTAATGGAAAGCCTTGACATAAATCTGGATATCAGAAGCTATACAGTTGTGAATTTTGACTCAACACAAGGTAAGGAAATAAAAAATCAGAACGATCCAATCATGGTGATTTTCAGGTGGCTAGCCAATGTAAAACTGCACTATGATCTAAAGATATTGCATGCATGAAGCACAAAAAAAGGCAACATGAAGGACAACGAAAGAAAATAAAGATTGTCTAACATCTTCTGACTCATTTATCAAGGGTAATATTATAGTAAAGCAAGCAGTAATGAATTAAGCAATTACAAGGAGCAAAAAGAAAATG
This sequence comes from Cornus kousa, assembly GCA_025631255.1. Lineage (NCBI taxonomy): Eukaryota > Viridiplantae > Streptophyta > Magnoliopsida > Cornales > Cornaceae > Cornus > Cornus kousa. Next base: position 2,915,659 of record JAOTQH010000026.1, read on the forward strand.
CAGTGAAAGCCAAGAATTTAGTTATTTATTGCTTGAAGTTGCCAAGAAGCTCGTATAGGGATACCCAAATTTTCAGCAGTCAAGTTCCTCTTGGATCTCAGAGACAAATTTTTATTTTCCTCCGAATAATTTTGAGGGAAGGATGGGATGTGGCATACACCACCATATTTGTTCTTAATTTTCTTGCAGGACATTTTGTCAAAGCCACACACCCAAAAAGAAAAAGATATCAAAACAGTTCATGCAAATGTATGTGAAATTAGTCAAATATATATGGTAGAAACGAACAGATCATAAGAGAAAGAAGAAATGCAGAAGAAAAATATAATCATCAATTTACATGTCTTTCCTACATCCATCCTACCAAACTACACGGAATTTTTTTTTTTTTTTTAAAAAAAGGGTTGGTCCTCCATAGTCCATAGCAAGAGGAAGTTCGGATAAGGAATGAAGGAGAACTCAAATGGAGATAAATTCGCATGACACAAAGCATGATAGGATCTGATCTTTAGACATTTTGAACAAACTACTGACTTAAAATTATTTTTTAAAAAAATAAATAAATAAATAAAAATGTTAAGGTTAGGAATGAGGATAAGTACATGTAGAGCAATGACGGTCTGCAAGAAAGCAGAAATATTGGCTGTTGCCTTCACCCAAACTGGACCTTTAACATTGTTGAGCAAATAGGATGAAGAGCTGGATCCATAGGCCCAGTACCCCACAAAAGTAACAGCATACATTGGTAAAACTCCGGCAGTGAACTGAAAGTAAAGACCTTTCATCATGTTCTCAACAACTGGCTGTTTCACCGTTGCCTATTACAAAAATAAAACAATAAAATGTGAGCAGTGAATGCAGAGAGAGAGAGAGAGGAGGGGGGGGGGGGGAAAA
>JAOTQH010000026.1:2968635-2980877 GCA_025631255.1 Cornus kousa
GGGATTGAGCAATGGACCCCTACAATGGAGCAATTGAATGATTGTCTTATGGACTCTAATTTGGATGACTTAAGGTTCTCTGGCCTTTTCCACACATGGTCTAACAGGTCCTTCGGTTCTGAGAATATTTCTAAGAAGCTTGATAGGGCTGTTGTTAACCCCACTTGGCTTTCCATATTTCCTGATTTTGCTTGCCAGCTTCTCCCTCCCCTTTTCTCTGACCATTGCCTAATGGTTATTAATTCTGGTCTTAAGAACCCTAGGGTTATTAATTGGCCTTGTGGTTTAGTTTTTGGTCAATTAATTTCAAAAATAAATTTAATTGGGCGTGTAGTTTAGTTTTTCTAAAAAAAAAAATTGCAAGAATTCCAATAAATTGTAAACCACTTTTAGGGAAATTCTATCAGTGATTTCGTAACTGATGGAATGAATTTTGATGTGTATGGATTTTGATAAGTGCAAAAAAAGCTGTTAAGGATTTTAGATGTGTATGAAGTCATTGCTTTCTTGGCTGAGGAACCTTCAATACAAGTTGCATCCTGAGTGATGCTGATTAGGATTCCTTGCTTTTTTTGGGGGGGGCCCTATAATAGAGTTCAGTTCCTGGATTATTGTTGTTTTACTTTGCTATTTATGGCTTATGTATATTAATATTTAGTAGTCAACAACAAAAATTGATGTTTATGTTATTAATTAATGGTTGTTTTATTCTTTCATTTCAATGTGCTATCTTCTGCTAAAATTCATGGAATCTGAGACTTCTATATCTATTTACTTTGGTCCAACTTTGATGAACCAATTTTATATCTAGAGACATCAATAACACAAATTTTATTTAAATATAAAGAGCAGAAATTCTCATATACATTAAAAGGCAAAATTACAGCATGTTCTTATACTGAATACATTATGTATAGCACTAGATTAAAAGCTGAAAGTGCTAAACACTGGTCTGTAATTCCAGAGGCAACTCCATAGCTATTTTACTCCACCACTTTAGCTGTAGCTATGCTGATAATATACTCGATCTCCTCGGCAACTTCTTTCATGGAAGGCCTGTTCTGTCTACGTTCCTCCAAGCACCCCACAGCCAGAAACCCTAATGCTTTCATGGTCTCCAATTCCAAACTGCTGGCTCCCTGCTTTAGCATCGGATCAATCGCGTCCATTATCCTCTCCTCCTCTACCATTCTCTGAACATACACTGCCAAGTTCACATCATCCGCTGCTCTGTTAAAGTCTATTGCCTTCTGAGATGTCAACAGCTCCAATAACACAACTCCAAAGCTATAAACATCACTCTTATCTGTCAACTGATAGTTCCTGTAGTATTCAGGGTCAAGATAACCTAGAGTCCCCTGAGCGCAAGTCGATACGTGACTCAAATCGGTATGAGCCAGTCGGGATAACCCAAAATCAGCAACCTTGGCATTCATCTTCTCATCAAGCAAAATGTTACTGGACTTCACGTCGCGGTGATATATAGGAGGAACCGCAGAGAAATGGAGGTAAGCGAGTCCCTCAGCGGTTGCATAGGCAATGCTGAGTCGGTGTTTCCATGTAAGCATGCCCCTATTGCCACCCTGTAGGTGTTCCAAGAGGGTTCCATTTGGAATGTACTCGTAAACCATCAATGGCTGTTCGAGCTCGACACAACAGCCAAGGAGCCCCACAAGGTTCCGATGGTTGACCTGACAAAGAATTCGGACCTCATTGAGGACTTGGTCTGTGCCCTTGGTGTTTCCAAGCTTGGCACATTTGACAGCAACGACTGTGCCATCTTGGAGGATGCCCTTGAAGACTTCACCATAGCCACCAGCACCAAGGAGGCGGTCGGTGGAGAAGTTATTTGTTGCTTTCTTAATTTCTTTGCCACTGAAAATTTTGGCAGATTTGCCTCCACCATTGGCATTTAGGATCGCTTCACGCTCTCTGGTTAGACGATCTTGCGCTTCTTTGATGCGCCGATGGCGTTTGTAGACAAAGATGCCAATTATAGCCGCAACGAGTGCTGCACCCAAGCCAGTGGTCAAACCTGCAACACATTTCCGGACAAACTAGTTACACGAAACTCAAGTGATTGATCATTATGTAAATGTGAATGGGTGACAAATATGAATTGAAACTCATTATCAATTATCAATCTATGTGATGGCTCATTTGTTGCCTCCATTCTCGATTTTCTGGTAACATTTATGAGATATGACGAAGCGTTTGAAGCGAATATACGTTTTGACTGTCTGAGTAGTAGTTAGTTCTCCATTAGTCTTCCCCTCCCAATTCTCACACAGGCTGTAGCCGCGTTACACATACTAAATATTTTATTTTTTTATAAAATAAGTAATAAATTTTTTTAATTATATGAATTTTCACAAATTGTATGCTTTCATAATTATATTTTCAGACCTATGTATATTAAAAAACTGACTATAGTTCATGTTAAGAACTACTTAATCATGATAAAGAGCAATGCTACCATGAGAACTCTCTTTCATTATGCAGTCGCTAAAAAAGAGAGCTCACGTATGAGGCTCTCGTGATAGCTTACGCCTTTAATTAAAGAGAAACTTTCTTATATCTTCATGTGTTTATCCATGAATTTTCTACAAATGACAGAATTCATAATTTTCAAATGTCATTTTTGAGATGTCAATTAAATCCATTAAATATTATTAGGATTAGTGCATAGGAGACTATTACTACCACATATGACATTTTTTAAAACCCATACAACATAAATATGGGTCAATTCATATCAAGAGGACATTGAAACAATTATACAGAGCATTAACAAATCAATTTACTCGTAAGGTTGATTTATTATACATTCTAGCTCTTTAAAGAAATAAATGTGATTATTAAAAAGTGACATATTATGTAGAAAAAAAATTATAATATAGTGATCAAACTTGAAACTAATTATTGTACAAGTCATTACAGTGATTCGAATAAAATCATGATCACTTTTGTTGCTTTACCTGAAAATCTGGTTTAAATAATTTTTTATTTTTCATTAAGGCTTAAAATATTGACTTGACCTCAACGTCTACTACCTTTACAAATAAAAATAAAAAAATATTTTACTTTTACTGATCCTAAACTAGTATAATTTTTCCTACCATCAACTTCCGAAAAAGGAGAAAAATAAAATCTAGTCATAAAAATAGGCTGCAATCCAGTACTTTTTGTGTAGACTTAGGTAATAAATAAAAAAAATAAAAATAAAAATAAAAAATACCTGCTATAAGTGCGGTCCGATTTGAATTGTCACAACCATCTGGATTTTGACACGTCACAACTGTAAAAAATCTCAACCGTTAGAAAATGAAAAACAAAATGAAGAAAAAGAATAATGAAAAAAAAGAAAAAGAAAAGTGCAACTCACTCTCAGCACACAATCCTCCTATCGGGTCCCAGTAGAAACCCGAGTCACAATAACACCTGCGAATCCCATTCTCAGACGGGTCGGGCCCACACATCGAGTTCGAATCGCAATCCGACTGGGACCCACAAACCGGTTCCGGCGGCGACACCCACTGTATCTCCACCCCGGGCTGTGGCCACCGACTCACCGGCAACGACGAGTCCAAGTTAACGAAGCTCCGGTAACCCTGACAACCCCCGTCTCGGACCCGGATCGAGTACGACGTCGTAGAACCACCCGCCCGGAACGTACAACAGATCGGAGCCGCCTCGCACGGTGAGGCCTCCGCCGTGGAATTAATATAAGTGTGGCAGAGACTGGTCGACGAACAATTCAACGGTGATCGGAGGAGGGAGTCCGAACAGTTCAGGTACAAGATGGTGTTACTGCTGGTGACGTTAAAGGGGAGGGTGTTGTTGAGTTGGATGCCCTGGGTGGGGAGATCCGCTGTGACGCAGGTGTTGCTGACGAAGCTCGCCGGTTGGATCACGAACCGTTGGGTCGTGTTAGTGATGGACGTGATCGAGTAGGTGTTGTTGAGTGTGTCGAATTTGAGTGACCCCGCATCGCACCGGATCTTGTACGACTGGTCTCCACAGTTGGGTCCGGTGCTGAGTGGGTAAGGTACGGCGGTGGTGCCACAGTCCGCGCAGCGAGTGGCGGAAGTGGCGCACCAGGCGCACGTTAGCAGCGCCGCCGTGAACAGTGACAGGCTATAAGCCATCGACATTCTAGAGAGAGAGAGAGAGAGAGAGGTGTGTGTGCGTAGAGATGGAGGGGTTTATTTATAATTTTATACACTATGATTTAATTTGAGGGTCAAAGTTTTGGACATGAAAGCATTGAAGCAGAAGTTTGGTTGAAAGTTGGAAGATAGTGGAGCAAATTGTCAAAACAGGACACAGGTTTGGAAGATTCTTACAATTTCGAATTCTATAATCTAAATATATTCATTCATACAAAATTGGTGTGGGGATTTTCACATATCTTTGACTTTCCTTTTTAAATCTATTTTATTTTTCAATTTTCAACCATTCGAGAGAGTTGGTGAAGATCATATACTGCCAAGTAATTCCCAAAATTCCCTTTCCCACCATGATTTTGAAATTTATATTTCACAAAGGCACGAAAGAAAGAAAGAAAAAATAATTTTTTTTTAGAACAAATCATAAATTCAGATATTTTGAATTAAATATTTAAAAAACAAAAAAAATAATTAAATTTAAATTATATGTGTGATTTGCTAGTTATCACACATATTCCAAATTTGTTAACCATTCAAAATTTTAAAGTAAATAGATTGATTAATTATTCATTATAAAATAATAATAATAATAATAAATATTTGCAATAAAAAAATTTAAAATAAAAAAGTGAAATTTGAAACAAACGGATAGCAAATCATCTAAGTCTTATTTTCAGTTAAGAATTGAAAGTTACGACTGTATTTTCTAAAATTGTCTAGTTTGATGATGACTGTAATTAAAATTAGAAAAAAAATTTAAATTTTCATCAATCCTAATTTTAATGCACCAATTTTATGCAACCAAATATAGCATAAAGCAAGTGATTTTGTTTCCCAATTTTATCGGATTTCCCCAAGGGTCATAGGTTTCTAATTTAGTGATTGAAAAGTTATAAAATTAAAGCTGTTTGGTAATTCTGAAAATCGTTCTCAAAAATTAAAAAAAAACTAATAACAGTTTTTAAAAAGTAATAAAAGACTGTTATATGAAAATGTGTCTTTTTATAAATTGAACCAAGTAGAGTTTTTTGTTGTACAATTTTTCAAAAATAAAAAATTATTTCCATAATTACAAACTAAATAGACCCTACTTTTTATGTTTTGTTTTCATTGTTTCCCTATATGGAAAAGACATGGATTCTGAATATGTGAGAATACAAATGAATGATGAAATATAGAGATGAAACCACAAATGCATCAAACTAAAAGGGCAAAATTGCAATGACAGCTTCATTCTTTAAAATAATGAAGTTGCGTGCCGCAATGACCAAAACGGTGATGAGCAATGTCTTGTGAAACCTAACCAACCAAATAAAATAAAATAATTAGGATGAGATTGGTCAAATTTATTCTGACTCACCTTAAGCACTGAAACGTGTGAAATTACAAGAAACTCACTATGAGATTCTTGTATTATTGATATTGCCATCAACTACATCTTGTTAGATTTGTATCTAATAGAGTTAATTTCAAAGCAACTTTTAATACTTAATAACCCAAATTCTATTTGCACATGTTGAGATTGGTTCTATGAGGAAGTCAAACTAGTGACATTCCGTTTTTTAAAAAAATTTCTTCGCCTACTCATTATATTATTCCCTAACAGTTGTTTATCCTACCATTAATTTGATATTCTTTGACTTTACAAGTTGTCATGCTAATGCAAATCAAATGATAATGAGAATGAGATAGAATGATTATTGAAGGTTATCTGTAGTCTTTTTAGATTATTAAAAATTCAAAAGGACATACTGACACAAATTTTTGGACAATTTGGAATAATTTATTTTGATCCCGAAAGATCCATTTCATATTAAAAACAAGGCTAACTCATAAAATCTGAAATTTCCTTGGTGAGGTTTGTTGTTTTCTGATTAAATATCCCTATTTAGGATTCTGAAATAATGTTTTTAAGATTGTTGAATTTTTTAATATTTTTTGTTTGAAGCCTACTATATATCATTCTAAGCTAAGGGAAAAAAATCATTTCACCGGAGGACGTTGAGTGATCATTAAAATTTAATGATGATGATTAACACCACATTTTTATGAAAGTTATATATCTAAATTTAATTCAAATGCTGAGTAAGTTTTTTTACCCTTGAATCAATCGAGTGAGAGAATAATTGGAGAGGAAGCCAGACCCCCAATGGTTAATCCCATGTGGTCAGTTCTTGATTGAATCAAAAACAATAATAGAGTACTTTGGAAAATTTCCAAACTCCTACGTTAGGAAAGGATCACCAAATCCTGATAATATAGAAGAAAAAGTTAAAATTGACCAATTTGGAGGCTCATCTAGAAGGCCTAAAAAGTCTTCTTATAGTACAATGGCCTTTTCGTCTTACCATTATACCCTTCAATGAAATTTTTTCTTTTTTCTTTTTTTTTTTGGTAGGTATGAGTGAAAAATCCTATATAATAAACATAATAAACTAATGGATTTAGCCTCATCAAAAGAAGTTTCATGTCTCTTGGAAATATAAGTCTTAATTATTAGAATGTAAAAACTAAAAACTAATCTCATAAAAATATAATTTAGGCAAAAATAACTACAAATATGTCAATTTTCATTATTCATAAATAAATAGAGACCAAATAATCCTTAAGTACCTTATATAATTTACCAAGTAACCCTTCTTCTCTTTCCATCTCATATATCTACTTTACGAATCTATTACTCATGTGGCTATTATCCTTCTCTCTTTGGACCTATGGCACACCATTCTTCCTAATTGTTAGTGGCTCATCGAAATTAATGGAACTCGGATTTGGGTCTGTCTTCACCGAATAAAGTAAACCTTGTACTTAAACAAAGTAAAATGGTAACTACAATAAAGTAAAACATTTACTGAATAATGTAAAATATACAGTAAGCAACTCTCAAAATGGGTCTTCAATGGAGCTATCCGGTTGGATGGTTGTACTTTTTCACCGGTTTGTTCGTTGTACTCCATGGGTTGGGATGCTAAAACCGTTCGATAGGATGACCAAAGTTTGGTCGTTGTTTGCTCAAAGCTCGTTGGAATGAATGAAACTTTGTTGGTCTGAGCTCACTATTAGGTTTGTCTTTGTTGACGTGAAGGTCACTGATGGGTCTCTGTAACTTCACCGATTTGATCTTTCTCACTTCTTGGTCGTCGTTTGCTCGAAATTCATTGAAATCAATGGAGCTCATTCATTGTACTCATGTAAAACTTTCATTACATATAAATCCTTTACTGACTTTACTGAATAATGTAAAATCTTTATTGAATAATGTAAAACTTGTACTTAAACAAAGTATAATAGTAATTGCTATAATGTAAAACATTTATTAAATAATGTAAAATATACAGCAAGTAACTTTAAAAATAGGTTTTCAATGGAGCTATTTGGTTGGATGGCTGTACCTCTTGGCCAATTTGTTCGTTGTAACGCCATGGGTTAGGATGCTAAAATCATTTAGTTTGGTTCCTAAAGTTTGATCGTTGTTTTGCTCATAACTTGTTGGAATCAATGGAGCTTTGTTGGTCAGAACTCACCAAAATTAATGGAGCTCACTGTTAGGTCTGTCTTCGCCGGTGTGTAAAGGTCACTACTCAAACTAAGTAACTACTCAAACTGATTTGGTCATTATTGCCGACGTGAAGCAATCTTAGTGATGGTTCTTAGATTGGCCGGTAAAGTAAAGACATGAGATGGAAAGAGAAGTAAAAGTTATTTAGTAAATCTCAAAATATACTTAGGGGTAATTTGTTCTCCTTGTATTCATGAACAATAAAAATTGGCATATTTATAATTACTTTTACCTAAGGTGAAATTATTTTTGAGTATTCAAATTAAGGTTTCCTAAAATATTTTTTATTAAATTAACCCTTGATTCAAATGGTTGTATCAGGTATTGACTATTATGAAGCAAGGGAACTGTTGTGCTATTTATTCAAAGGTCTGGTGTCTCCTCCGTATGAATTGATTAATCATGAATGTAGAACCTTATGTAGAACCTTAACCAGCTGCAATTTAAGTTAAAAATTAAAATTTTAATTAAACAAAGACTATTTAGTTGAAAATTAAAATTTTGAGTAAACAAAGAGACTAAACGAATATTACATTCATTGTCGGTGTAAAATTGTATTACATGAATATTATTATCCCAATATTACCTACATTCTCAAAATCATGCATTACGTCATCCATATAATGTTATTACTTGTACAATACAAAATTGATCACCGGAGAGAATTTAGGTTTTGTTGGTCATCTTGGACGAACAATCCACACTAATCTATTATGTGCTGGTCATCAACTTCATGTTTTGACAATTCAATCATAAATAAAAAGCCATTCTCTTGTTTATTATTATTATTATTACTATCTTATTTTTTGGCACAATTCTCGTTTATTGGACATCAAAAGATCTAAAGTTTTAGTCATTAGTAAAATTCTTCCTGGCCTTGGGGTTCAAGGTTCAAGTCCCCGTAAGTAAGGGCATTGTGGGTGAGTGTGTGTGTTTCTTGGCTAAAAAAAATAATTGCTCAACAAAGAACCACTCAAATCTACACCAGCACTTATAGTTGTGAATGCTGAATCAAAGTTAGTTTTGCAAGTGATATTGAAAATCAATATAATTTCATCTGCCACTACATACGTTCATATTTTCCGAAACCAGAATAAGCTGTTTAAAGCTCTAATTGCAGCACAATAGTATTTCTGAATGGAAAGATAAACAGCCTTCTGATTTTGTTCAACCTAACATAAAGTAGCGGATTTGTATGCTTAGGTGCATCTCCACATATAGGACTTCAAATTTAACTTGTCTCCGAAGAAGAGAAAAAAAAAAAATCAATCAATCCTTTTCGTACGTATATGCTGTGTCATACTGTAATGTGATGCAAAGTTATATTCTAAACGTCGAACATGATATTCATTTCTAAAAATCTAAGCCTGACATTCACATCCTTCCTGCTGCTAGTTTTTCTTGTTTACTCGATCACGAGGCATTCAACTTACACGACACCTCTTTCAAATGGGTGCAGAAATAAGGTGGTACACGAAATCAAGCCAATGTAATGGCGCTCGTCGAGTTTCTTTCACCAATGGGAAATGCCACATATTCCTGTCAGAATTACCTTGTGGTGGAAAAAGTAAATGCTGCAGGTAGATATTGTGTGTGATCACGAAAGAATCAAACTAAACATTTGATAACAAGAGCCTACCATTGGACTTACAGAAGTTGAAATGCATTAGACAAAGATATATACAATGGACACATTGCTTTAGACAATTTGAAAGCACATTTCTTTTAGCTATGCTAAATATTACGACTAGTCATGGTGAACTCAACCATGAAATAATGGTTACATCAATATATGCATATGTATACAAACACTATTGTATGTACATACACATATAATTTAAATGTGCAAGATCAATTAAAAAAGTACTAACCTAACAAAACTGTGTCCAAGCCCTCAAGAAGGAAGGTGCTCAAGTGGGCGATTCAGCAAGAAGAAGTGTGTGCCACCAACCACATGCAACATTTTTTGCAGTACAACCATCTATTGAAACTTGAGAAGGAATATTGCGGTCAATCACATCGCCCAATCCAAGCTGCGTGTCAAGCAAGAACGATATATCAAAAACAGTAATAAAGTAAATGGAAACCACAAGGAAATAATAGAATACATTACGAAACAAAAAGCTCTGGACGCACAAGTTAGTCAAGGTAAATAATACTAAGAAGATCCCAAATAGATTCATTCCAGGGGAAAAACAAACACAAATGATTTTGAGTAATATGGCATCCTGTGTAAATTGATCAAAAAGTTCAAGAATGATACCTGGCCATACTTGTTCCATCCCCAGCAGAACACTTTACCGTCGTCTTCAAGAAACAAAAAGCAAAAAAGTCAATACTCGAGAACATATTCTATCAATAAGAATATATTTCTAGGCGCTGTATTTATATAAAATCAAAAAGCCACAATATTGTTATTATATAAAATGACTAATACAACAAGCTACTACTATTAGTTAAACCCATCCTTTTTCATCTTTTGCATCACCCTCTTAAGACTTCCAATGCTCCCCTTTATCACTTGTGAGCCTCCCTTTAATATCTCATATTGGCCATTCATAAATAATCTGCTGCAGTCACACACTCACACAGATCAACTGGTGGGGCTAATGCCTAGGCCAATTTTTTTCGGAATAAAAGATACTGACTGCTTGATAAGTTTCAACTATGTAAATGCACCTTGGCAGCCAGGAAGAAAATGGAAAGAAAAATTTAATCTTATAAAAGGTTGGAATGGCTGTGAATTCCAATTTTCTCTTCATTTTCTATCTCTTCTGTGTAGTCAAATGAAACATCAAAATAGCCCATGCATGTGATAGCATCTTTAGATCTTCCACACTCTCCAGCTATGCTGTGTGAGACACATTCATGGGAGCTTCAATGGATCCAAACAACCTTTGGTTATCGACAAGTATGCAATCCTCACACGTGGGAGACTTAGAATAAACATGGGATAATTACATTCTAAAAGAAAAATAATAACCAGAAAAGGAAATATCGATGCACATACAAGAGCATGGATCACATACCTGTAACTACAGCACTGTGACGAGCACCACAAGAGACGATTTTTGCATGCATATTTTCCAAACTTGGAGCATCTAGAAGCCTGGGCAGGGTCTGATGAATTAATGTAATACAATTTAGTTACCACATGGTATTAAATAAATAGTGCAAGAGTAGCAATGCAGAACATTTTAGGAATTCCCGTATTCCTGGCATCCGTACTTTTTAAAAAAATTTCATGGAAGGCATATGGGTAAAAGTAAGAATCAAATATTCCAATGATTCAACATTTTTGCCTAGATTTTAAAGGAAGGAGTGTAAAACTAATGTAAGAAAACAAGTAATAATATTGAAAGAAAATAGGAATTCAAAGATGGGGTTTATTCAAAATGTACCTCAGCTTGATCGGCACTGGTTCCTAATTGCCCAAACTGATTCCCACCAAATGCATACACATCGCCATCAGCAGAAATGCAGACAGTGTGCCAGAGTCCTGCAGCAACATCCTCTATCCGGATGCCCAATAAAGAAGAGACACAAGTAGGGACTAGTTCATCATCTGTACTTCCTTGCCCACACTAACAAAACAACATAATAGTGAGAATATTTTACTACCTTGTCAAGCATCAATTGGTCATGTAAAACAAAAAAAAAAAATTGAAACAACATGCTGAAAAAGAAAAAAGAAAAAATAAATAAAAAGGGAGTAGATCAGATTATCCCTTTTTAGAGTGAACTTCATCTTGAACATCTACTGTGCTTTCTCTCCAACATTTATACCTTACCTACATGTTGACACTGAAGATCAGTAAATCCTTATAAATTCTTTCAGTTCCAAGGAAGAATGTAGGAACAACAAAATGTTGAACATGCCAACTGAAGCAACAGAATATGGTTCCACAACAAAATAAATCATTGTACCTTGATTAGAAAATCATGAAGAAATCAGAAAGATTCACCGTCAAGAATGCGAATTTACGGTAAAAGCAGAGTTTGAAGAATGCGAATCAGAAGGTAAGATTACTTTTGAGTTTGAAAAGGAAGTTAGCTGCAGTAAGAGCAGAGTTGCAAGCACTATTTAATTGTATAGAACACCAACAAACTTGATTAGGCTTCTGATCAACAAACAACACAGAACTTTGTGCAGATAATTGAACACAAGAAACTATGCCTAGGGCTGCAAATGAACTGAGCCGTTCATGAACAGCTCGGCCTTGGCTCGCTAAAAGCTCAGCTCGGTTCGGGCTCGGGCTCGGGCTCGTTTAGTAAACGAGCTGAGCTTGAACAATGGTAAGTTTGGCTCGTGAGCAAGCTCGTTTACATAAATATATATATATATATATATATATATATATATATATATAACACTAGTATAACAGATTCTCCATTCCACTGGTCAATCGGCAACAAAATCCTGGCAGTGCACCGTCCTCTCCTCAGGCAACTGTCTACTATTCCTTATTCCTAAGGCGACATCAAGGTTAAGTCCGTCTCTCCTCCATCTCTCT
>JAOTQH010000026.1:3027782-3038627 GCA_025631255.1 Cornus kousa
GGGATATCTTGTCCTATCATTTCGTCCACTCGTTTAGGACCTGCTTATCTACTGCAACTAGAGAGACTCTCTCTCTAACCAGCAACGATCGTCAACGTTTTGCCATCGTTTCATCCAGGTCATTCTCACTCCCTGCTTTCTCTCCTTTCACATCTATGTTTTAAGCACACACGGGGATATGTATATATACACACATGACACACGCATACACACATAAATATTACATATATAGACGTAAACACACTCGTATTCTTCGCTGGCCGTTCTTCGCTGCCCTTTACTTGAATGAGAGATTAGGGAAATCCCATTTGGGTAAAACCTTATACTATTAACTTTCCGAAGAGTGCAACTTTGGTCTTTGGTTGCATTTTGCAATCAGTATAACCAGGTTTGATTCCTCCGAGTTTACAAAAACAATTAAGTTATTGGAAACGTTAATGTGCTTTGTTTGGTTGCTGAGAAACTGTGGGATAGGATTCCTTGACTCTCTTTGTAATTCAACTATTTGACTTACTTCAGCTGAGAGATGAGCATTTTAGGTTTTTTTTTTTTTTTTTTTTTTTTTTTTTTTTTGTGCGCGCGCGCGCATGAAAGGATTCAAAACATAAGCTTTATCATCTTGTTTGACCAGTTTTATCTGCAAACCAACGCAGGGTTGGTAATTGAAAGTGATTTTTAGCTGTTATTTATTTATTTATTTTCCCGGTAATTAAAATTGTTAGGCTAATTATCCCCAAAAAATAATCGTAAATGGTGATTTTCAACATTTTATTTGTGTAACTAGATATTGAAATTTACATTTTTGGCTCTTTTTCTTAATAGGTTGAGGCAATGGTTGCTGCTTGGAAAAGTATGGCAGCGGAAATTTTACAAGTATGTTCCTTCAATGGGCTCTATATTTTTCCATATTATTTTTAATGAAAAATTAGGGGTACTGGTTCAGTGATACTAGTCTTTACTTTGCTTCCATGGTTACAAGGTCCTTGAAGGCAAAATTTATTTCTGCGAAGAACTTCATCAAGTTGGGGAAATTGTTTGCTTTGGGGCACACTCCATGCTCAAACCCTATCAGTGAGTTTTTTTTTATAGAGGTACTGTATCGAGATTTTTACTGTTAAGAAGTGTTATAGTTGTGGGGCAATAAGTAGTTCAGTAGATGTTATAAGTGAGACTCAAATTTCTGTTGAAAAGGTTATAAATTTTTACTGCATCCCATTAATTCAGGAAGTTGCAGCTGCTGAACTTCCGAAAGGGTTCAGGAGAAAATTTCAAATCGTATGGATGGTTTAAAAACTGAACTGTGTTTCAATATTGGGCTTGAATAGGGGCTTTCAAGTGAAAAGCTCTTGGTCCTTAATTGGCTTCTAAGAGAAACCTATGAGCCCAATAATTTGGGGACTAAGAGCTTTCTTGATAAAGAAAGGAATGACCCAAGTGTGTTTATAAAGAAAGCTCTTAGTCCCCAAGTGTTCATTGAAACAAGTGTATTTCCAGAGGCATTTCCCTTCACTCCGGAGGCATTTTCCTTTTGGTTTTGAAATAGCAGCCAAGTTCAAAATTCCTCAGGAAGTTCACTTGTTTCAAAGGATGTGAACTTGGCTGCTATTTCAAAACCAAATGTAGCCCTGACTTCAGAGGAAGGCAGCAATGGGGACAGAGAAATGTCTGTGGCTTTTTGTGTAGCTGGTTTTGGACCGTGGGATGTTACAATGACATACCTTCTTAATGAAGCCATCTCTTTGCATGAGTTCCGCGGGATTGTGTTAGTCCGAGGTTTTTCTTGTGCTTCATTCTGGAAATGGGTGGTCATCTTTTTTATACTGTTCAATCAGCCTCTTCTAAATTTATTTCAAGAATTTTATGAGTGGATAGACACTTATATAGTCTTGGTGATTGCAACAGATGCCAACTTATGGCTCTATTGGGTAGGTTGCAGGCCCTCAAGTTGGAGGTATGCTCAGTGTTAGTAGGAACCTATCACACCTAAGGTTTAATCAGAACAGTTTGAATGCCGCTGCACAAGTGTGACAGTTAAGTATTTTCCAACTATAATGGCCAAAGGAATGGAGGGTAGTAGGTTGGATGTGTGAGGCCCTCATGGTGAGGGAATAACATTTTTCTCTAAAGATGGAGTTCTGGATCATATGCTTGAATCAAACTTGGCACCACTAAGATATTGAGACCATAATGGGAGACCAACAGAAATTTACCCTTTCAATTGCAATGACTCTCCCTTGGGTGTGGCAGAAATTTTTCTCCAGATGGCAGACATCGTACCATGATGCCATCCAGAGCGTTGCTTCTTGATGTGGCAATTCCCTTGGCACCCGAAGCACTGGAATATCAAATATGGACAAGAAAGGCCCTATTCCATGGTTGCAGATGTTTTTAAATGCCAGAGTGGTGCACTTTAAAAAGGTTTGTTGCATTCCATTAATTTTAATGACTGTTATGCTTGGCAGCCAACTGCTCATGTAACCTCTTGTTTCTAATGAACAGAAGTCCGATAGCTCGAGAGGCATGGTTCTTCTATTACTGGGGAGGCTCAGAAAGCTGTTGAAGGTAAGATGTTGACTCAGTTTTGCAGTTTTAGCTTTATTGAGGCCTCCATCGCTTGAAAGCTTTTGAAGGCGAGGCTGTGTATTTGTCTTCTTTAATACTTCTATACAGATTGTCTTAATTACTCTTGTTCTTTGACAGTTTGATCGGAATAAGGTGTTAGTTTAGAGGTGATCAATACTAATGCATGGTGAATTGTTAATATTAGCATAATCTGATCCATAATGAGTAAAATGTCTACCTGAGAAGGCATATCATGTAGTAGTCTAATCAATCCATATATAAATCATTAACCATCCATTTGAAAGGAAGTCATATAGTTAATTTATGGAAGTAATCAAATATAATAATAGATAACACTATGATTTCTTGTACAATGAGCTTGTTTTGCTGAAACGTAGCATAGTTTTTGAGACATGGTTGATCAATAGATATACAGAATGATAAGTAATAACAAAAACTGAGATTTCCCATACAATGGATTTTACTTTGCCGGGGTATTTTTTTGACATTATTGATCAATAATTAATTTATTTTTTTACTTTAGTAAGTAAATTATATGCGAAGAAGACCTTTTAAGTGCGCCGGTTAGAAAAAGTGACATAGTTCACATTGAGGGTGATACTAGGGGAAGACGAAGACCAAAGTTAACTTGGGGAGATTAGTAAAGAAAAATATGATAGTACGTGGATTGACTGAAGTTATGGTCTTAAATAGAGGGGAATGGAGACATAGGATTCTTGTAGCCGATGTTGTTGTTGTTGTAAATTATATATATGTATTTTTTTATGCTTGTATGTATTTGCCTTCTACTGTCTTAATTGATCATAATTTAATGCATGGGAGAAGTCAGAACTTTTAAAAGACAAGGATGATTATATCAAAAGTTAAATCTAGCATATGCCACAAAGGCTACATATCTGGAAGAAGGGCGTGGGGTTGGGGAATACCATGTTCATCTACATAGCACAAAACTTGTTTCTGTCTGGAAACAGAAGAGACCTTATATTACATAAGCTTGTCCTGCTACAAAAGCTAATCCCTATGCCAGCTTTGACATCTTCATATAAAGATGTTGCTTCCATTGTCCGTCGAAGGAAAACTCAGAAGAATATCTTGATCTATTGCTTCTAAGAGCCTCTCCCAGGGGTTTGAATCATGAGAGAGAAAGGTTTTGTCCTCCCATCCATTTACAGAAGGGAACTGTATGGTCATTAGGCTATCAAAAGCCTGGTTTGCTGTTGTATTTCCTGTATGGGGAAATAATGGAGTTTGTTGATTCAGATAATTTTGTATGTTAATGTCATTAAGCTGAGAAGGGTATTGTAAGCCATTATTCAGATTATTAGTTGCTGGAAGGCTTCCACAACTAGAAACATCAACAGCGAGATTGGCCATCTGATTCCCGAGAATTTCTATCTCCTCTTGTAGGCTTGCCACCTGCAAGGTATAGGAGCCATCAAGGAAGACATTCAAATTTTATTGAGATTGAACAGGTGATGAGAGATTATAGCATGAAACCTGTTGTTGGAGTGCTAGGATATGAGCAACACAACCATATATAGGATCCCGCATGCGAGCCAATGCTTCATAAGATATTGTTATTGCAGCTTCACTTCGGTGTTGCATGGGAAGGTGTGACAATAGCTTGGAGACGTTGCTTGCACCGAACACCTTATGCACTGCTGCAAAGTGGGTTGCAGCCTCGTCGTAGCCGAAGTAAGGAGCAAATACACATTCGCTTGTGCACTTTCTCCTCAGAAATTTGCACGCTCCACATGAAGAGCTAAGCCCTGTCATTGACCTAAGCATTTACTTATCTGTTTCAATGGTTTACCTCTAATTCTAAAACTTGGTTTGGTTTGTTTATAAACAATTAGTTGAGTTTTACTCTTTATATCCACCACTTAAGAGGCTCAATGGTTTTTTTTACTGTGGCCAAGGACATGGTCACTTTTGTTAAAAGGAGATTCTTTTAGGTCTCCTTTGTGGCCAACATTGTCATTATCAAATTGGGTAACCTTTCCCAATTAATGCCTTAAAAGTGTCTTATTCATTGTAATTCTTCGCAAACAGGACAAGTTGACGGGAGACCTTCTCATCATTCAATATGTTGGGCTCTAAAAGGGAGAAATAATTGCTGATGAGTATTCTAAATTATCTGTTGTCATGTAGGCAAGTACGATAGATGCTTAACCTTTTCTGTTTAGCAATTATGACAAGTTCATCTTGCCAGCACTAGAATAATTGTAAGAAAAATTAAATAAATTATCTTTTCACATTGAAATTCTATAGTAGATGAAAGCTAAAATTAATTGATACTTTATGGAAGTACTTGTTTATTTGGCTACAAGCATCTTGGCTTATTACAATGCATGTTGATGCGTCACTGCATTCTGTGATTAATGTTCTGTTTTATGTGGGAATATTACTGTAAACCCCACTTAAATTAACATGTGCGATGCAGATCATCCTCCTCAGTTCGATCCACTTTATGCACGGTCACATCTTCTGTAAGAACCATGAATTATTAGGTCTTTGCTCAGCATCTTTACATAAAATCATTGCTATTGGTAATCATTGTGCCAGAAATTGAATGGATAAGATTATGTAGTGCTTGTTGCACATGTTTTATAAGTAATCATATGACATGCCGGTAATTTTTGAACTGTAGAACCTTATAGGCTGTGTTTTATATGCAAGTTTCGTAGATTAGGGATTGGATGTAGAGTGCATGACTCATAACTGCGCTTTGTCTGTACGTGTTCATTCTCTATGATTATGCATATTTTATTTTAACTAGAAAAAAATTTAATTAGAGTTGGGCTGTTTGCCACTTTATATTGAGTCAGTGGTGATGACCATGGACCCCCTCCTTGTCTTCCCTTGCATCCATTTTCGTCTCGATACCAAGAGAGAGTGTGACAGTAGCTATCAGGCACAGTTGAAAGTTGTTTAAACTATTGGTTATTGATGCTTCAAAGCTCCAGAAATAAAGAAAGAGAGAGAAAGATGGGGGACAAAATGCCATTTTCGCATTACTTTCCGTCTATTTGAATGCGTAAAGTTGTACAGTTTTTGATTGTGATTTAAATATATGCATGAGAATGGAAGAATGTGTTATGGGGATGGTGGAGAGGAGACTATACACTTTCGAGTTAAACGATGAAAGTGTCTTTCTCTATCATGCATTAATGATGTCTTCTCCACATATGCTATGGTAGGCTGTCTTGGTAGCTCACGCACGTGTCCTGGTCTTATTGTAGTTTGTGTAGATCCTAACAGAGTGTAGCATGGTTCGTTGTATCAGCCGTGATCATTTTTCAAGGGTCCGATATCGTTACACACCTTCATAAACCAGCTGGTTCGGTTGGTTTACATCAATATTCGTCTGAGTCCGTTATACCGTGATCGCGATGGATATCACGACTACTAACCATGATTTGTAGATGAACCTTATGCAATTGTTTTTTTACAGGATAACTATGTCCAGACAGGTGAAATAGTCAAGGTAGCATATTATTGTTGGTATTTGGTATGCCTAACTTTGAATTTTACTGCCGCTTGAAATGAGGATGGTTGATTTTTGTGTAAAACATATGACGACCCCCCAGCCCACTTCCATTTGTCCTTTATTGTGGTGGAACCTGACATTCACCCTCCTGGAGTGCTAATCCCCAACATAAATCTCTTTATCTACCATTGATCCATCATCCTTGCTTTAATTTTATATAGATGGGTCGGTCGTATCCCATACGGATAGATTGGTTACATAAATTCTTTTTTACATTCTTTCTTATTATATACTATGTCTTTTCTTAGATCGTTCTTTATTACTTCATCTTAGGAAGTTCTGGTTGATCTCTTTGTTGTATATTCTTTAAGCAAATAACTCTCCCTCTTTTAATCGGTGCATCATTTGGTCCATGTTGAGTGTAATCGCACCACAAAAATCTACTTTCTCCGAATTTATCATTATAAGTGTATTAACCTCGTACATTTATTATTAATCTTATCTCCTCCGGTTACTCCTATTTTTCAACGTTGTCGTCCTCGTTCATCTACAAATAATCCTGGATGTAAAAACAGAGACAAATGGTTGATCTTTGAATAGGAGGAAAAAGAGTAATTTCCTTTTTCGAGTTCAAATTTTCAAATAAGCAGGGTTAAGATTGTAATTCTATCCAAATTCGAACTTGTCAATTGGTAATTTTATTGACAGTCAACAAGAAAATAGACTAAGATGGTGGCCAATAAAGACTTTTTATGCTCCAGTGAGAAGCAAGTGAGCAACAATGTTCCAAGACGGAGGTTTTGTAGGGATGATGAGAGAGGCTCGGGGGAAAAAAAATTAATGGGTTGCGATGGTATGAAGTGCTATTAAAGAGAAACATATAACTAAAAATATACTGTAAAAGACATGCAAAGCAAACAGTTACGGAAGAACAAAATAAATTTTTATTTTTTTCCTGACAATTCAAAAACTCAAATAACAAAACAAGAGAGAATTGTTTGTTTTTGGTCCAACAAAAAAGTTTTCGAAGCTTTTTATAGGTAGGCGATATTAGAACTCTTTTTTCGTTTCTTTTTCTTTTTCTTGTTTTATTTTTATTACGTGTACTCATTTTCTTTTGTTTTCCTTTTCTTAATTTAAATGACAAAAATACCCTTGATACCTATTATTTTGTTTATTAGTTAGGGATATTTATGTTATTCATATTAAAAGTGGAGTAGCTTCTTCATATTACGAGTCTAAAATTATATGTTTTTATTTTTTTTTATAATTATTTAATGTTCTTAAATAAAATTAATAATTCCAAAATATACTTATTGTAAAATTGTCTTTTCAGGAGATAAAGTGATCGTGTCTCCCTAGCACGGAATGGATAAACTTTACTTTTTGATCATTTGATTATGGTACTTTTTGATCATTGATTACTATACTGTAATTTCTGCAATTCGGTTGTTGAAGTTCAAGTTAGCTTTTAAGCAGACTAGACAATAATTTTGGATATTCTCTGTTTATTCTTCGCCTTTCTTCTTCTACATTATTTGCTTTTTATATAGATTTTCATCTTTAGATGATAATTGATTGTGGAAGGGATGGCCATTTTGGAGGTAAGGGATGGCCATTTTGGAGGTTCCATGTTTTCAAGAATAACAAGGCTGTACAACGCGGATTTTTATGATATGTTTAGTATACCGAACACATCAAATACTTGCTCCTTGTAGAAGGGATCCTCAGTAATGTATTGTTAGTGCAACGCACTACATTGTAGTACAATAATTTGATGACAAAATACAACACCATAAAATAAGGGACAAAATTATAGTTGCATAAGTTGTATAAAATTATTTCTTAAGTAATATAAAATGACAAAATTGACAGAGAATAGAGACGGAGCAAAAGAGGATTCAGATTTATATAGCAAAGATGGCAGTTGTCTTAAACAGAGCATTACTAAATAATTCATTATTTAGTACTTAATTAATTTAATTTCCCTCAATGTAGAGTGTTAGGAGGGACTAGGGATGCTACCATTCTTTCATTAGTATATATATTTTTCATTAAAAACCCTAGGGGTGTTTTTTTTTTTTGGTTAGAAACCCTACGAGCATTATTATTTTACTTATATAACAATATTAAAGTAATAAATGAATTATCAACAGGCTTGTGGCCTAGCGGTACCAGGCTCCTACTTTTCAAAGGGCGGTTAGGCTACTTTCCAAAGGGCGGTCAGGAGTTCGAACCTCAGTGGAGACAGTGTGTGTGAGTCCCAACTAGAAAAAAAAAAAGAAAAAAAAAGTAATAAATGAATTTGATTAGAAGGAAAGTTGCAATGGTGAATAACTGAGGATGAGGGGAAAAAAAGAGCAAATTTATTTCAATAATAAATAAATTATGATCTTAAACGGGGCGGCGCGAGTACCCGCAGGGATAAAAATGTTAAACGGGGGCGGAGATGGAGTGGAAAGTCTCCCCATTTTTGTGGTTTTGGACGGGGGCGGGATTTTGAAACCGTTACGAGGACGGGTGAAGGTACACCTGCTCAACTCGCCCTTGTTGCCATCCCTAGGAGGGACAAACACGTTAGAGATCTAAAATTTTCACATTATTTACATAAAGTAACTAAGTAACCCATCTTCTTAAAGCGAACCAATTTTTTCATAGTTTTACCCTTCAATGCAATTTTATTTCCCAATGTTAGTACCCCATTAAGCTGTACCATGTGAACTTAATGTGTGTTGCGCAATTCGGAATGGATGTGTGAATATTTGTATTAAAAATAATTTAGAGGGTGGTGAATATGTTTTATTTGATCTTTTATTCAATTTTTATTTATTGTAATTTTACTGAAATTAAATTAAAATTAAACTCACAAAACAATAATAAAGTGCAAGTAAAACAAATAAAGTTTTAGAAAAGATATCGAAATTTTTAGCAAAGAAACCCCGATTGAACTAATATACCAATCGTTTTGGAAAAAATCTTGTGGACTTATGTCATCTATACTATATTTGAAGTAAAATAAAGCTTATTTTGATTCAGACTCATACCTTATTGTTCTATGAAAAAACTAATTGCTGATAATCTTTGGCTTTGCGACTCTCCCTTCCAACAGCTCTTGACCTCAGGCTTACTTTTGATCTTTCTAGAAGGATCGCTGGTAGATTAACCTATATTCTATGAATATTTTGATCCCTTCAAAGTGTGACCGCTCCACCCCTTTTCTTCAAATCAGAATTTGTTGAAGATAAAATGAACTTCTGCTTTTTAATAAAATGAGGAAGAGAGTTTATATAGAATTAAAAAGTCCTTATAATAGGTAAAAACAGTTTTCAAAATCGTGCAAGAACTGCCCTACAAGTTTGGGTAAATAAGAAAACTAAAAGTTACAAAAATTGAAGTTTTCCATATTAAAAAAAATGCATACGGTTGGATGTCAAAGTATATCAGGTTGGAAAGTGCAACCGGTTCCACGTGGAAAAGCAACCGGTTCCAAAAATCTAGAGAGTTGCTTTTGCTCAGAAAATGCAACCGATTCTAAAGTAAAGTATAACCGGGTTGGACTTTGCTAAATACTATATTTCCAACCTAAGCTCTCATAACTAACTTAAAAAAAAATCACTAAGTGTTCCTCACTCACATACTTGTTCTAAATGATGTTTTTATTGATCCGGAGTATGCTTTTCGTTTCTCAAGACTCAAAAATAAATAGAAAATTATAACTTGATCAGACACGTTTTGACACCAAAATTTATCAATTACAAAATTTATATCCCACACTTGAAAGAAGATATTAATTATACCTAGTTGGTTAACCATTTTTTCTACATTAGAGACAAGAAATACAAATCCAATTTTATTTTATTTATTTTCGATAAGCATGCAAATCCAAATTTATCGTGTTTATAGTTTAGAAAATATGACGAAAAAAGTCATAATATTATATAACAATACTCATTTTAAAGAATGAAAAGGGTGTGGCGTAATTGCCAGTGGTATGGCATGTGGTAATGGGGCCGTTGACCCAAGTTCAAAATCCGCACCCCCAACGTGCTAACAAGCTAAACATGCTATTTTTTTTGCCTTGCCAAAATAATAATAATAATAATAATTAAAGAATAAAAAAAAAATAATTAACTCTTGAAAAGTCAATTATTTTATCTCATATTTTTTAATTTTATTTTTTTGTGGTTTCAAGAGATTCCATTATTTTCTATTCACGACAAATTTAGAACTGATTAAGTTTTGTGGCAACAAAAATTATCTGAATTTAAGTGAACAAGTTTTGTGGCAACAAAAAAAAAAAAAAACCTGAATTTAAGTGGAGAAGAGCATAGGTTAAACATAAACCACATGGACCAATGAGGACTCCATTAAAAGCAGCCTGCGTTTGCCACGTGGCAGGCGCGTAATCTTGATTGTGTGGCCTTTAAGAATTGAAAGCCAATCTCCCAAATACTTCTTCGACTATAAGTTCGTTCTCTCACCACTATCCTCAACAAACCAACAGCATCCTCTCCATCCACCCACTTCTCTATCCACTCTCTCTCTAGATCACAGCCCTTGGCTTCTAAAATCAAATGGCTGCCGCGGTTTCAACCGTTGGAGCTGTCAACAGAGCACTGGTACCCTCTATCCCTCCTCTCTCAGGCCTAACTCATCTTTCTTTGTTTTCAAATTCCTTTATTATATAATATTTCTTATTTTCATAGTGTTTTATAGTTTTATGTCATGTCTTTCAATTATCAATTGTATATGCTTGTTTGTTACATATATAT
>JAOTQH010000026.1:3083907-3095400 GCA_025631255.1 Cornus kousa
GTATAGAGTACTATAATGTGTCCCTCCTGAAATTTTTTTCTGGCTCCGTCCCTGTCTCTCCCTATATCTTTCTCTCTCTATCTCTCTCCTTATATCTTTCTCTCTCTATCTCTTCTCCCTATCACTTTCTATATCTACATTTTCTCTTATTTCTATTCTCAAACTGTTACTAAATTTATTCACGGTTAAAAGTCCTTTTTCATTAAGGTAATACTGAACTCACAAGGAGTATATTTGTTCTCTTTCTTTTCGCATCGCCTGTTAATATTCTCAAAGAGACAACTCACACTTGAACCACATTGTTGGTTTTGGTACACCCATACACATCAAATTAGAATTAGAATCGGCCTAACCAGCCCATTTTAGCGTCAACAATTTCAAAGGGGGTATTATCAATAATGTAAAAAGTCCAACAAATGGAGAAAACAAATGGTAGGAACGAGGCAAACAACTGAACACCAAAGATGGAGCTTTATGGGCCATGGCTCAATACAAATTTCCTAACTGCATGAGTTCTCCTTCCAACCCATTAAAAACTCTTAAATGACAATTTTAAAGTATAATTATATTTTAAATTTTGTAACACTTTTTTTTTTTTTAGTATATATGTTTTTCCTTTTAATAATTTTGAAATAAATGAACTACCAAACTGCTTTCAATTAGCATTCAAAATAAAAAAAATATTTACTTTGTTTCAATTAAAACAAATACACAAACATGTGCAAGATAATTCAGTCAACAATTAGATGTAGGTGCCCCTAATGCCAAACAGACCCTAATTGTATTTTATCTCCGATCACATCGGCTTCGACTTCGCAAACACCCATCTCTTCTCGCTCCCCCGTAAAGATCAGAATTTTTGATACATAAAAACAAACCCAAAACCATATGCTAAATAATGTCCTCAAAATTGGGCGCCATTCCAGAGCTGATACCATGCTTTGGAGTCCTCCGTCTTTGTCAGTACATTTCTACCCTTAATTTCAGAAAATGTTACTGTTTCCGCCATTGCAACTAGTATAATAAAGATGCATCACTGTTAAATATAAATATATATGTGTGTGTGAATATATATATATGGCAATTACATTGATGAATTGCAAGTATTTTACTGTTCCGGGTTGAAGTTGAGATTTGGCTTCAGTGACCATTTTTGGTCAATAGTGATGTTTTGTGTAATATGAAGTTCGTTGATTTGATTTATGGTTCGACTGGAATAGGATCAATTGATTTAATGTTGTTATTTCAAAGACTAAATGGTTTATTGTAATTCAGGAAAAGCAATTAAATTGTTTATTGTAGTTAGGGGCAGAGAGTTTAGGTCATGTTTGGTAATACCATTATCTTACTCTTTGTGGTGGACTAATTGGTTATGTCTCTGAACCATCTCAACTAGCATGTATTTTTTTTTTTTTCATTATCAATATGATGCTCCAGCAGTTCTTATTTATAATTGAATTTCTTCTTGTTCTTCTTCTCATTCATCTTGATATCATATTGGAAATGACAAACATGTGAAGTTGCATTGTAGCTTAACCGCTTCCTCGAATTTCCCATTATTGATGCTCACTGCACTTTTGTGATGCTTAGTTATACTCCTTTTTTCTGCCTGTTTACGCTGATTTACTCTCCTTTTATTCCGGTGACGATGCATAATACAAAAGCTTTTAATGCAAAGAAATTTAAGGGTTTTTATAAGTAAATAATACAGTTCCTTTCATGGCTCTCCTACCAGGAATGTACAATTGAAAAAAGAGACCAGTTTTGTAGTAAATGAGGTATTTTCTGTTGCCCATTGATTTAAATTTTCATCTGGATCAGCGTTCTTGATTTAAGCTGGAAGTTTTCAACAATTGGATCTCAAATATTTTGGCTAAATTTTATTACTTACTCCTAAAAGCTACGTGGGTCAATGGCAAACATGCTTTGATTTAGTTTAGGATTGGAAGTTAGTAAATGCTAAACTAGTCTTGCAGCATCGTTGCTTTAGTTCAAGTTTGATTTAAACAATGATGTTTGTCACTGCCATTGGATTATTCGCTACCAGAAACTAAGGACCTCCCTACATACTTGCAGAAATGTGTACAGAGTCATAATGGGTAATCCTGATGTATCTGATTGCATTCCAGGTCTTTCCATAACGAGTGTTAGTCTTTATTATTGCTTCTTGAAATTCTATGTAAGGTTTGGTTTTCCTCTTTTTACATTCTGCATTTTTTTTAGCAATTTCGATCTATTGTCCATCATGTGGGTCTAATTGGTCTTTCTCAACCATGAACCTAGAGTTAAAACTTTATGCATATGCTAATATTTTTCGAAGTAATCAACTCGATGATAGGGTTGTTTGTTCGAGATAAAATGCCCATATTGTATGGTGACTTGCTTTTGGGGTTCTTCACTATGTCTTGGGTAGAGTACCGGACTCTTCATGAAAGCAAACCATTTTCTTGTGGTGTTTCATACTTGAAACATAGGTATACTAAATTTAAATTCAAACTTTTGGTGTTATCAACGTTAAACAATCATAAATCTGAGCTTGACAAAGTACATGTTATTGGAACAATACTATCATATGTGGAGAGTTATGGTCGTTTCTCTCCTTATAATGCTTTCAATTTGTTGCGATGTTAACCTCTGTCTGTTCTTGTTTTCTGATCTAAACTGTTCAATCAGCATCTTTGTTTCTCTTGTTGTTACCCTTACAAGGGCAGCAAGTAGCGGAATTCAGAATCATAACGCTGAATGTCTACTAGTTTTGCTGAAGGAGACTTTGTTTCACCATTTAGGCACTCCATCATCAACCTTTTCAGTGAGCCAGAATGAGGCAATTGACTGTAAATCCATTCCAGTAGTGACTCCATATCATCTGCAAAATCTCTCATGTGCCATTGCAGAAGCTTCGGCACTAGAATCTTTTTCTTGCTTGTAATTCCGATGGAGGCTTCCAAATACTCCACTTTTGCTTTCTCTAATTCATTCACAACTGTGTCTGGCCTGTAAACCCTTAACTGGAAAATCACAATTTCTTTCATTAACCTTGTATATCTTTATAAACACAACGAGGACTGAATAGACAAAGCATTTCAATGAAATTAATTATAGCAGGAAATGCACTTACTGCTGGCGAAGACCAGCTGCCTCGGCAAAGAGCAAATGTCACAT
Source organism: Cornus kousa (assembly GCA_025631255.1). Lineage (NCBI taxonomy): Eukaryota > Viridiplantae > Streptophyta > Magnoliopsida > Cornales > Cornaceae > Cornus > Cornus kousa. Next base: position 3,087,070 of record JAOTQH010000026.1, read on the forward strand.
TGGGTTCTGGATACCCCAGACCATAAGCATGTCGTAGTAGCATTTCCTTCTCGTCTGCTGGGCCCTTGTAAATATAGATATTGCATGGTAAATGAAGAGAACTACAAGAATTCATTAGGTACTTTACATGTGCCAATGTTAGTTTTGAATTTGACATAAATTTCTGTTATCATTAAAGTTGTGATGGGATCACAAAATGTCCTTTCAGTGTCATAGACTTTGCTAAAATATTCTAAGATGCATGTCACAATTTTCTGTTCTAAAATTATGATATCTGCTGCCCGATTTTAAAATTGCTTGAAACCAACATGCAATGTCAAACTTTTTGTTGCATGCTGAAATCCAGAACATTGGTGGATATAAAGAGATCAGATTTACTAGCAATATATATATACACACACACTCACATGCATAGAATCGGATGGACGCCGAAGGATGAAGTGCTCGATGGCCAAAGCATTAAGTACTATGCCACCCACATTTATTGCAGCCTGGATTAGAAACCACAATGGTAAATTAGCATACAAATTTGGGAATTTCTTAATTGTCATTGTTAATTAGTTTTTTCGCTTACTTTCTATATTGTAGAATAGTTTTTCTGAAGAACAATGCTATTTGGACCTATTCTCTAGCCTATGTGTGTAGCCGAAGGTTTTTTTTTTTTAAATCCCCCTCTTGATGCAATGCATAAACTCAAGTGTGGGTCACATCCACTGCATCAAAGTGATACCCTCCGGCTATCCACATCAGTTTGAGAAATCGGTTTAAGAATCATTTTCCTTTTCGGAAAGCTCAGGCATGAGGGAACCAAATGTCTAAGGCCTTGCATGCTTCTGATTCTACATGAGAAGTTTTTCAATTATTGCGAACGTGGACATACCTTGTTCATAAGTGCCAGCAGTTTCTCCTGTGTGGAAGGCAGTCCATGCTGTAGAAATGCCTGGAATAGAAAATTAATTACTCATACTGCTATATGTGATACAAATCTGGTTTATTATTGATATGCCTTAGGATGTCTTACAGTACATGCATTATGCAGGCATTGTAGATGTTGATCCAGAATGCTAATTTCTGCTTGTAGTTCAGGAAAGTTAAGTCCACATTGCAGAGTCTATTCATCAAATCCCTGGAAGAAAAGAGCAACTTAAATATCTTCTTCATAGTTGCAAAATATAATCACCTTGTGCATAGAAAAACTTGAAGTTACCTCGATTTTCCTATTGCTGAAAAAAATTCAGTAACACGGCTCGTGTCCAATGAACTTCTTGTGATTTGAATGAAATTCTTGTATGGTCCAACATCTCTGATGGCATCAAAATCTGGTAGTATGCGAAAAGGGTCGAGACTTGACACATTGTCATCAAATGAGAATAGGGGTGCTTTGCAGTTGAATGTGGTCTTTGACACCAACCCTTTTGGATTCATGCAGGAGAGAGCATGCTTAGGAGCAACAGCTGATCCTTTGCTGTCTACTGACACCTTGTTCAGCTTGAGATATATCCCTATCAAGCACTCTAGAAGTTCTTCTGAGAGTTTATTTGAGTTCTCAATGACAATTTCTATATCCAGATGGCTATGATTTCGGCTTCTTCGCAGATATCTCGAGTTTTCAACAATTTCCTCTGTTCCCACATCCCAAATCAAAAGGGTCAGAGCCTAGAGGTTTGATTTTCAATAATGATTTTAATGCCCAAGAGTTTGAAAGAAATGGAGAGTCGAAGACTTCATATCTATTAGATACACTTTATTAGAGTGATGTGGAACCAAATGAGTGTATCCATTCAACGAGGAGTTTTCGGCTTCCCATTTCGTTTTTACGTACTCTTGATTTTTTATAATTGATCGATTGCACATGTAATGGATTGTATAGAGTAACGTTCTGTTCAGAGATAAATAAAAAAGTTTACCTTTAGCACTTGTGGAAGACATGCTTTGAATATCCATGGCAGAACCCAGGGAGGCTCCTCTTTCTCTTACAGCTTTGTATTTTCTAATTTCTTCATAATTGTTTGATCTGGAAAGGTGTTTGAGATCCTTAAGTTCTGTTTGGCTTCCCTGCCCGCATAGTAACTGCTTCGGTTGATGCTGCCTCCACTTTGGTGGCAGCAAGTCCCATTCTTCCCTCTGGTTCCTCTCTCGGTACAAACTGAATTTCAGCTGATCTACTTTTCTTTCTAACCAAACAATTTCTTCCTCCACCATTGCCATTTCTGCAAGAAGTTCCTGAATCTGCACCGAATATTCCAATCCCCATGATCAATTTTAATTCCATTGTTTCTTCGGTATTTATTTCTAAAACTAGTCTATTAGATTTCCAGGAGAGTTCCAACAGGTACATTATTGTTAACATAATTTTTTTAGGTACAACTTATGAGCATGTATTCTAAGAATCTAAATCCTATGCCATTGGGTTACTTGGAAAATAACAAAAATATAACTTTACATAAAAGAGTAATGATACAGAGTCCGAATACTCCAAAACCCAAGCAGGCACAAGGTAACTTATGCGTACCTTAAGTGGAAGGATGGAGGACAGACAGGGACAAGAATGAATGGGGCCTTGTAGTGCACATTGCAAAACCTTGTTCAGTTTTAGCTCTCCATCTAGTTCTTCCTGCAATTTCTCTACCTGTAGAATTGATACAACATAAAGTGAAGTTAAATAAACACTAAGAGTTTTATGTTTAAATTGAAAGTGAATAGGAATTTGGATCAAAAGAACAATAATTGCATAGTTGGGAATTTTTTTTTAATACCCGGGTTATCTACAATGTAGTATTCCGGCCAATGAAAACTCCACATTTTCCTTAATTATAGGAAATGAAAGTTGATCCTTGGTCGGGGAAATGTATTTCAAGGTACCCGCCCGGGGTACCCAAGACATGTTCCCATAATTGATAGAGATGAACTTACCTCCTCCTCAAGGTCGATTCTTTTCTGCCGTTCGTCACTTGGCTGCATCAATAAGTCCTCGAATTTCATTATTCAAGCAAAACCCAAACAGATATGAGTTTTAAGTCCCCCAACAATATTAACAAGTTCTGGAGTAACCCAGAGTTCCTCTAATATATATATATACATATATATATATATATATGTATATCTGTATGTATGTAAGTGTGTATCTGTGTGTGTGTAATGAATAGGTGAGTGGCATTAAAGTAGGTTGAGAGAATAAGAGAGTAGACAAGGAACAAAAAAATGTGCGGTCAATGAATTTCTAAGGTGGATGGGTGGTTATTTTCCTATTTGTGTGTATATGAATGGCGTTATTAGAAGAACGTGAACTCAGCTACATTAATTTCAACGGTGGGTGACGAGACGACGTGAAGCCCATGAACGGCGTAGACATCCAACTGCTGGGAAAATGAAACTGTAATCACCACTTGATTTGTCACGAGTCTGAAAAATAAAATAATAAAAATTATTTCAAGACGCCGTCTGTGGGAATCGAACCCACGACCACGTGGTTAAAAGCCACGCGCTCTACCGGCTGAGCTAAGACGGCTTGATATTGGAAAATGCTATAAAAAATAGTAAGGTGTTTCAAACAGCTAGTTTATACCAACCGAGGAATGAACCGGAAACAGAGAATTGTGTCCCACCGAACAGTATCAGAGGGTCTTTTCTCTTCCCAAAATTGCAAATAGTGTTCAAGTTTAATGCTACAAAATATGAAATATATAAGTTTTAATTTGTCTAAAAACAGAGGTCGAAAGTTGCCCAGTTAAGAGAAGTCTTGGCTCTTTAGGTCCTTCAAATTTATCAAATTTAGTTCATCATAAATGTCAATTACTAACCATATTAGCTATGGACACTCAATTGAACCTTAACTCAATACTTAAATAGTCTTTTCCAAACAAACTTTCCTTACATTTGCAAATATTATCTAATCAATTTTAAAAGTTCAATTTTACAATTAATGCAAAATGAATAAGGGTTGTAGCTTAGTGTTACGGGTAGGGACTTGTCTCACATTGGATCCGAATGAAAAAGTGAATGGGTATATATTGGATCCGGATAAAAAAGTGAATGAGTATATATGAGTTGGGTGTTAGTCCTATTTAATAGTTTAAGCTTTTGGGTCAGATTGAAAAACAATTACTCGTTACAGTTGATATCAAAGTCAGATCCAGTCCTTAATCTGATGTCATGCCAAGCAACACACCCTAAGTCGACAGGGTGGCCCGATCGCAACGAGGGCGCTGCAAGCTCGGGTGGACTGTGGGAGAAGAATGTTACAAGTGGAGACTTATCTCACATCGAATCCAGAGGGTGGTTCGACTGCAATGAGGGCGTTCGCGTGAGTGAGAGTGTTACACGTGGAGACTTGTCTCACATCCTATCCGAATAGGGAAGTATATGGGTATAATATGAGTTGGGTGTTAAGTTGTGTTAACCCACTTAATAGTTTAAGCTTCTGAGTTGGATCGCTAAGCACCCACCCGTTACGCCTAGTAATATTTTTTCGTCTTCTAAAATAAAAGGCAAGAGCTTAAGTTCTCATAAGTGGAGTCACTTGATGGAACATTTTTAAATAAATAAATTAGAACTTGGTTATTTCATGTTAAAATTACTGATTAATTTTCTAATGGAAATTCACTTTTAAAGAAAATTAATTTATTATATCTTGGAAAAGGTAATTAATTGTTATAGTAGAATGTAAAGGGATAATCAGACTTTGACTATTTCATTTCATTCTTCATTTGATCAAACATCAAACAGTGTCTCCATCGAATCCATGGACATGGAAAATACACATTTTGGCATGGACTGAATCCATCATCATCATCTTGGACACACCACATGTAAATCTTTTATGGTTTGAGAAGTAAAAAAAATGGTCATAATTTCATTAAAATGGCAGAGATGACGAGGAAAATAAGAATTACTCATAATGGTCTCACATTTTAGTTCTCTAGACTTACTTATCCCTTACAAACCAAATACAATCAACTGATTAATACACACAGACGGATTTATATTCTGACTAATTGATGAAGGAACTAGTTTTCACTTTCCTTCCATCCACCAAAATCTTCACTCTCAGTGTTCTCTTGAACCTGTAAAATCAAACAAAAAACAACCACATCAGCCATGAAAAAAAAATAACAATAACTACTGCTACAACTTTGAAATGTAGGGTGTGCTCGGTTTGTCACTCAGAACTTTAAAATGTAGGGTTTCCTTGAATATTGATCAAGCGATCTCCCTTTCGAAGGCTGAAAAGATTTACCTTAGGGGTGAAAGTAATGCCGACTTTGATCTCTCCACAGTAAGTTAGGTCAGTGGCAACGACGCTATACTTGTGAGGATGTAGCTCAGCAGTTCCATTCTCCACTCCTAATGCCAACAGATCTTTCAAGTAGATCCTGCAGGTTGAAAATTGATTCATGATGGAGTAGAATCAAACAAGAAAGAGATGAACGATCATGAAAAACACACAGTAGCATATATAAATAAACCCTTTAAAATGGATGTGCCAACTCTTGTAATTTACATTTTACTGTTATTATCTTTCAATTTTGAAATCAGTAGGACTAAATTTGCATTGGTGCTACAATGTGTCGTCAAGTTAACACGCCGTCAAGACAAATATGTCAATGGAAGAAGTGAGAATCTGGCAATTTCAGCATCAAACACACACACACACACACATAGCATACTTGTCGATAAACATATCAGTTTCAAGTTTTGACAAACTGTGTATGGTTCTCGTGCATGAGTATATGAAAAGTGCCATTGGCTTGGCATTTGGAAAATCTTTTTTTACATTCAAGCATATGACAAACTGTTAAGCTACATTGTGCTTGGCATTAGTATGAACTAAGAATTACTGTGGTGATGACTTACGTGGCTTGTCCGAGATAGTCATCAGCAGAGAAGGTGTCCTTGTCCATGATCCTGAGGATGAGCTTGTAGTGATCATCTGCTCCTGGATACTCAACCCTGAAATTGAATTTCTCGTTCCAAATCGGAGAACCGCCCTGCCCTGCTTAATTCATATATTACCATAGCGATTGAGTACTAGAAACAACAATTGGTTTTGATGCAGCTTAATCTTGGTGATTAATTAATTCTCTACTAGATTCATGTCATTTGTCACAACTCGCACGTAATTAAATTATGATGGAATACATATTTTTATCAGTACATTGATAGGTGGTGATATTGACAGAGCATTTTTATGTTTATAGAGAAATTCGTAGTAAAAATATGTTCAGACCATCATTTTTCCCTATATTGGATTATATATACAACTAGAGACCTTGCAAACTTATGATGTACTAATATAGATGAAAATTTGACAGAATCTGTTTTATTTAGCAGTGAATTAGACTTTTCCCTACTTTATTTTTTTGGGTTAGGGTAGCACTAGTATAGTAGCCATTGGATGTCTATGTATAATTTTCAAGAATGCCAAGAAATTCTCAAAGGCGAGACTAGAGTAATTTTAAAAGTTGTGCTATGCAAAATTATAACTATGCAAGCTCAGTCTTTGAATCACGTGCACCACGGCTAAGCCCGTGCAACCGGAGGTGACTGCACATTCTCCTAATTTTAAACATCTTACGGTTGTGGTGGTGGTGAAGGGAACTTGGAATCTAATGGGATCAGCTTTATAAACCCTTGCAGCAGTAGTTTACCAGAAGATTCCTTACATTGACCAGTCACCATCTAATGTCTATATTTTCAGTCTACAAATTGATTCAGTCCTGCATTTCTAGCCATGCTTTTGAGTCGATAGGTTTCTTCAGGACAATACTTGCATCCAACTCAGGTTGTACTTGTTTGTATATATATATACACACATATATATGACATAAATATGGGATATTATTTTCGCAGCCAAAATAATGATTTGTCTTCACATGAGTAATGTACTAATGTGTGTATAAAATTTCTACATGTAAGTGCGTATATAATACATGTATATACACAGTATACTGACCTCGGGCCACGCTGCTCTTGCGCTCTTGGCTCTTGTATTGTATCAACACATACGGATCAATCCCACCACCTATTTACCATGTTTAAAAATAAATAAATAAATCAAATTAAATCAACAAATTTAAGAAATTTATATAGTTGACGACTTGACACTTGGTTCAAAAAGCTAGTGCACCACCACGAATAATCAGGATTCAACAACTCTTCACAGTCGGGTCCAAAAAAATTCAAATGAGGAAAAGCAAAATACATTATTACCCATAGCAAATTTAATTACTATCATTTATTAATTAGAAGAAACCCAAAACAACTCACAGCCACTGGATCATATATATATATATATCTACTCTATGTCTATATATGTGGAGACTTAAAAATACATTAATGGATGGTCATGATGAAACCATATCATGGATGATGGGGGACTCTTCCATATCAACAAATCTAAAGGTGAAAAATCGAAGTATTTAATTGAGCATCTCTATAATTTCAAGACAATGAAACTGAAAATGAGAACAATGACCAAAAAAAAAGGTCATGAAATCAGAAGAAATCCAAGCAATCACATTTGCAAACCTATATATATATATATATCCTCAACAAAGAGTACATATAAGCCATGCTCATTGCTTCGAACCTTTGTAAGACCAAAACTCATCGACCATGACAAATTAAGTAAAAGAATATTGGCGCGCGCGCGCGCACACACACTCATATTAGCAATTTATATATATGTGTGTGTGTGTATATAATCATATATTAATTTGATGGACGTACCAAAGAATTCAGTGTTTTTGAGATTCCGGGCATCGACCAGCGTCACCTCCAATATCCCGATTGACATGTTTCTCTCTCTCTTTCTCTTCTAAGAATTCAAAGAGACTAGTTTTAATTTCTTGCCGTGTCTTCTATGAATTTATATCATGGTTTTATATGGAAAGGTTCGTCAATGGCGTAATCAAGAAAGATACAGTCAGCGATACTGTGGGTTCTCCTTCACGTGGCTTTATTTTATTTGTCTGTCATAATTGGCTGGCTAACTACACATCGACCAATGAAGTTTTTCGCAGGTTTCATGGAATTTTTATGAGACCACTTGTGACTTGTCATGTATTAATTTGGATGTGATAACAAAATATAGAACATTTTTTGGGGGTTGCGTGTTCGTGGGTCGTGTCCGTGTTGTGTCAATGTAAGGGTATTATACTAAATAGGTAAACCCAAACCCAACCCATTTAATAATCGTGTCAAAATCTCAACACTAACTCAACCCGTTTATTAAACAGGTAATCTTGTTGACCTATTTAATGACCTGTTTATTAAAACGAGACATTTAATATTTAATCAAATACTAAATAATAGAAAAAAATTGTCATAATT
>JAOTQH010000026.1:3134518-3148547 GCA_025631255.1 Cornus kousa
GAGAGATCAGCTGTTTGCTGCATATTGCATTATTGATTCTGTAGTGACTATTTTATCCGTTGACCTGTATGTTTAAAAGATTATATGGTGTCAAATTGCTAGTTTTCTGCTGGGGTTTTACCACCATGTATAGAGGGATTTTCGAGGAATTATCCAACTCTTTCAGCTTTCATTTCAATGATTGCTTTCTTATTGATTTTCGACAGCTATACTTGCCGTCCTGATGTTGTCACAGTACTATAATGGATCTGTTCAGGGACGTTTTTGGAATGCATATACATAGGTGGGATATATATATAGAAAAATTGATATTTTTGGGCATAGATAAAGTAATAAATCACATATATAGAATATAATGAAACAATTTAAGAAAAAAAAAAAAAATTAAGGAAACATGTATATCATACGTTGTGATATGTGAAATTTGTTTCTTGGCTTCAATATTAAAAGAATGTACTTTGTCTGAAATTTTATTTCTGAAATTTCACATCATAATTCATTTTTAGGTTTGAAAATCAGTGGTTAGTTTGAAAACATCCACTGCAATTTCAATTTTAGAATATATTTTATAGTTTGAAAATCAGTTGATACACCAACTCAACAATGCGTATATGGTAGGGTCATAGAAAATTCATGCATGCTTGTAAGGCAAACTTTGAACTGAAAAAAAATCCCCCCAACTAAAGAGTTCAAAAGTCGGAAACAGACGGTTACATTTAATCTGATAAGATCCTGAAGTGAACCATGATAGGAAATCCAAAATACTGATTAGAAACCAAAAAATAGAGGGTATATATAGTCCGACAGATGGTGGTGGGATGTCAAATACATTCTCTGTTTAATATCCGATGACACTCCATTTAACTTCTGCAGTGGACTGATCTCAATTTTCATGGACCTTTTATGCATTCCCAAAAAACTCAAATAGATGCAACAAATGAATTCACAATGAAGTAGATCAGATCGGACAATTCTTTAAAACCATACCCATCATTGCCTTTGGAAAAAGGTAAGCTACAATTGTAGCAGCACGACGAGAGTTGAAAACTTCCAGAATAAAATAAAAATGAAAGAATGGGACAGTTCTGGCAATCAACTCTCGCCCTCTAAAATTCGTGAACCCAACATGAGAATAACAAACATGGAAAACAAAGCTAGAATAAAAGGCTGCAAGCTTGTGTTTCTTTCCAAGTAAAAGGTACCCAATTGTCTGACAATCCCGTCCTTGCACATTTAGAAGCATTTCCTGTGGACGATTGACGGCCCAGATTCATCATACTCGGCCTTTGCAATCCACATCTGTAAGACAACCAAAACCCTCCAATCAATTCACACAATAGCAGCTTAAAGTAAGAAACAGTAATGCTGAGATATAGGCATGAAAAGGAACAAACCTGCTGGAAGGTGCTGAGGGAAGCCAAAATGGAGCCTCCAATCCATACACTGTACTTCCTCTCCGGTGGTGCCACAACCTTGATCTTCATACTGCTCGGAGCTAGGGCTGTGATTTCTTTGCTCATTCTGTCAGCAATTCCCGGGAACATGGTCGAACCACCACTGAGCACGATGTTGCCATACAGGTCTTTCCTGATGTCGACATCACACTTCATAATCGAGTTGTATGTGGTCTCGTGTATTCCTGCTGCCTCCATTCCAATCATTGAAGGCTGGAAAAGTACCTCGGGGCACCGGAAGCGTTCAGCACCAATGGTGATCACCTGTCCATCAGGCAGTTCGTAGCTTTTCTCAACTGCAGAGCTAGTTTTGGATGTCTCTAGCTCCTGTTCATAGTCGAGGGCAATGTAAGCCAGCTTTTCCTTCATGTCCCTAACAATTTCACGCTCAGCTGTAGTGGTGAAAGAGTAGCCACGCTCAGTGAGGATTTTCATCAAAGAATCAGTGAGATCACGTCCAGCCAAATCAAGCCGAAGGATGGCATGAGGGAGGGCATATCCCTCATATATAGGGACTGTATGACTGACACCATCACCAGAATCCAGCACAATACCTGTAAGGCAGACGTATAAGAAACATGATTGCACATGAAAATTTGGTTATGAAATGATAAAAAGCCGAATGTATTAATGCAACATCTCCATTCCATGTCTTGTTTGACGAGATACCAAAGTCATCTTGACACTATAGCAACTTTCTGCTCCTCAAGAAACCAATGATGGAAAATAAAACCAAAAAGAGTTGCAGTGAACTCCCAGAACATAAATTTCAGTACACAACAATTGGGCTTTTGGACGTTTATATGTTAGTTTTTGTCAAAAGAACCAACCCCAGCCAAATCATTTTTGAGCCAATTAATTAATTGAATTGCTTACCAGTTGTCCGACCACTCGCATACAGAGAAAGAACAGCTTGGATGGCAACATACATAGCAGGAGTGTTGAAGGTCTCGAACATGATTTGAGTCATCTTCTCACGATTAGCCTTGGGATTGAGAGGTGCTTCAGTCAAGAGAACAGGGTGCTCTTCTGGTGCAACACGGAGCTCATTGTAGAATGTGTGATGCCATATCTTCTCCATATCATCCCAATTACTCACAATACCATGCTCAATAGGGTATTTCAAAGTTAGGATACCACGCTTCGACTGTGCCTCATCTCCAACATATGCATCTTTTTGGCCCATGCCAACCATCACACCAGTGTGACGAGGGCGTCCAACAATGCTAGGGAAAACGGCCCGCGGAGCATCATCTCCAGCAAATCCTGCCTAAAAGATACAATACAGTTAGTCCACTCTTCAGTACAAGAAAGAGGAAAAGCAATAAAGGACAATTTTCCCAAGCAAGCATTCTGCAACTGTTCAGCATGTTAGCAACTAGAACACAAAACTCCTATTGATTAAGAAAGCATGTTCTGTACCTTCACCATTCCTGTCCCATTATCGCAAACAAGTGGCTGAATGTCCTCAGCATCTGCCATCTTTTGCTACCTCCTGGATAAAAATGCAGCATTAGTAAATACAAGCATGATATTTTCCTCTTTTTCTCAGGTTGAGATTGAAGGGTTCGGCTTAATCTCTGATTCATCAGCTAAACCGCCACATGGAATGAAGATAAACTAAAAGTAATTGGCACAATGTCAGTGTTCAATCCTGGGATATAAAAGTGGAAATTGAACACAAGGCACTGAAAGAAATAGTATATGTTTTTTTTTGTGATTTATTATCCATATCTTTGAGACGTGAATGAAGATATATAGCAATTAGCAAGGATCAATACCTAAAAATACATCAGTAGGAAGCATAGTAACAGAGCACATAAAAACAAGCATGCCATTGCTTATACAAATATATCATGATTGATGCATGAGCCTACTTACCTAGTCACAAAAGCTGATTAACCTAATACCGCACATAACTTAAAATAATGTAAATAAGGCTCCACATACAATACAAGGAGGAGGTAAATTATTGCTTCTAAATAGCAAATCTCTGTGCTTTACAGTTATCCTCCACTAAAAGTCCACTCTCCCCACCAAAAAGAATATTATATATATAGGAAAGGAAAAAATATATATATATATATATATATATACATACCAGCAACAACTACCTGAAATAAATTAAAATTCACATAATATGATGGAATATAAACTTCTATAGAGGGTCTGTTTTCTTCAGCAGAAAATAATTTGAAACAATTAACTACAAAACCTTCTCTCTTTAAGAACCCTATCATCTCAGTGGATATTTAAGAAATGTTTATCATGCCTCTTCTGTTTGCCTCAAGGATAAAAGTTCTAATCACCAAGTTCTCACAAAAAGAATATCTCTGCATATTCATACTACCAATACAAAAGCAAGAGCCTAGAGAAAATGGAAAATCGAGAAATACGTATGAGTTGGAGAAAAATAATAGAGGCTATAGAGCACATATATATTTGTGTATCAAATACTAATCAACAAAAAGTTGCTACAAAAAGTTTGCAGAGATTTGATGTCTCATATATATATAATAGCTTAATTGTTTTTATATAAATCTATCCAATTATTAAAATGAGAATGCATATCAAAGGAGTCATAACAACAAACTCCAAATTTATGTCTTTTACAACAAAACTCAAAAATTAACTCATTGCCATAAGTTCTATGCCATTTCCATTGAGTGTACCATTCATGATCATGATTATTTCACATAGGAATGTAATATAAAACATAATGGCACAAATTAAATCTCATGAGATAGTCGTATAATCCATACAAAATGCTCTTTATATATGAATCTATCAGAAAGAGCAATATATAAGATCTATAAAATTCCCAAACAATAAGATAACTCAAAGTGAGTAGTTTCTTATTGCTATAAAAATAAAAAATTGCTTCAAGATTAATTAATAACATGTTTAGCAAATGAAAATATCGATTAACAATTAACAAACAAACCCAGAAGATCTTCAATTAACGCATTCAAATCACAATGTCAACAGCATCAAATGAAAAACATATCAATCATCAAAATCGACAATCAATAGACCAAAAAAGCACGCGCTACATGCATCATATGTCATCGAATATAGACGTACATAGAGACTAAATATAAAAACGAATCTGAGATGAGCTATACAAACACAATTCAAAGATTCAATCATCAAAACGCAATTTCGGATCGGTATAAAGAGCATTTCATTTGAATGTACCACAGCAAGAGAAAAGAGATCGAATTGATAAACGAACAATGTGAGCAAATTGTTACCTCTACAAACCCTAGACTTCTCGTTTTTAGAGAGAGAAAGAGTTGGTCTCTGATCGGCACCGGAAATAGAGAGAAAGAGAGAGAGCATAATGGAAGTCTAACCAAAACGGAAATGGTGATTATATGAAGAGAGAGAAGTGATCTGAGCCGTTGGATTGTTTTACAGACTGGACGTACGGACACGGTGACACGTCGTGGTGTTGTGATGAGTGGTGGGCACAGCTCCTTCCGGTTTTCCAGTCATTTTATTTTCTTTTCTTTTCTTGCAATGACGCTTTTAGCCTTGGTGAGGATTTTAATTTTGGGCGTTGTGTTAAAAAAAATCATAATTTAAATAATAAGAAAAAAAAAAATACATACTATATACATCATTCTTAGCAAAATCAAGAATTTTAACAAGTAGGGGAAAAAAAAAAAAAAAGGAAAAAAAAAATGAAAACTTTGAAAGGAAAGAAAAATTAGAGTTCGACAAAAAAAAAAAAGAAAATTTAACCTTTTATATATATATATATATAAGGAAATCAAAAAAATATTAAGAGCAAAAGAAAAATTTAGAAGATAATTTTAGAAATTAAAAATTTTAGAAAAGAGAAATTTTCTTATAAATATAAAACTAAATTAAAAAAATAGTACTGTATATTTTATTTTAGGCAAGGACAGGCCAAGCGCCCCCTTGGCACACACTGGCTTTGCCCCCTAGCAAATGACTTCAAATAAAAAATTGTTAACTAATCTTCTTTCTTGAAAATTAATATTAAGATTTTTCTGTAATATATTTATTAATACACTTTTGTTGGACCATTTTTTCAATAAGAGAGTTTGGATTGAACTCGTCTACCAATTGTTAATGAACCAATACCATCTAGTAATAACTTCTCGAATATTTGATTCCAAACATGATTTGATGTTTTTCTCGGTTTTCTTGACAATTAAAATTTATGAATGTAGTAATTGTAAGATTGTGAACATTTATCGTATAATCATAATCATAACTGAGACAACTATCACTCCTCAAAGATTGAATGATACATTTTTTTATATAAGAATTAGGGTTCATGGTTCTTTTTCTATTATTGTTTCTTTAATTGAAATGACATCACCTTTGATGAAAAATGCTTTTTGGACAGCCAAAAAGTTGTGTTTAGTATCAAGTCAGTTGGTATTGTTGGTTGATATAATATGTATGAGCCATTGCAAAATTTGCAATGACAAGAAAAGCTTCCCACCACTTTTATAGAATAGACTATAGATTACTAATAAAGATTCATTCCATTCGTGGTTTGCCACTTTGTCTGAAAACCCAAACCTTTTAAAATAGATTTTTAACACTTCATTCAGAAATATGCTTCCAACTGGATGGGGGTACTTTTCTTCAGCCCACAGTTGTCAATGCAACCTTTTTGCTTGGAAAATGCTTTTTCCATCCATGTTTACTTGTGCTAATGTCCCCTTTCTCTAGTTCTCCTTTTTCCTTTTCCTTTTCCTTTTCCTTTTCCTTTTCCTTTTCCCTTTCCCTTTCCAGAAACCTTTTATGATAGTGGATGCACTTATGCTGATACTTTCTCCAAATCCACTGTTTTTCCAGCATCTTAGCAAGAAGGCAACTTTATGTTTGCATACATGTTGCAACCACAACACACACACACACACACACACACACACACACACACACACACACTTTGTACCACTTGAAGATGATACATATAGATAACCTGCAAAGTGGAATCACAAGAGTATTGTTCTACTTCATATAGGCTCAAGCCACTTGTACCAAGAATCACTCCTGCAATTTCCGGTAAGAATTACCTGATAAGCTTGAGGCATTTGGTTGGCAAATAAAAACTGGTTCATATCAGAAAGTACAAAATAATGGTCTACAACCATTTGCTAATCTTAGTTTACACCCAGCCATTTTGACACACAAGTCCATAACCTTAGGTTGTTAAAATGCAGGAGTTTGGAGGCAGTTATGGTAATCCAATGCTTCCTCTTTAAGAGCTAGTTCTAAAGTTCAATGTTAAAAACTATTGTAATTAAAACGCATTAGTCAATGAAACTGCATTATAGTAATGTGCAGGGCCATATTCCTATAAGAACAGTGGATAATGGTCTAGCCTGCAAACGATCAGTATCAAGAACAGAGCTAATGAAAGTTCTGAATCTCTGGCAGTTTTTCGCAGCAACCATGAATAAAAACATTTTAATTTAAGGGGAAAACAAAACAGCTGATTAACTTATCAAAGATCGTCTAGAGCCATCAAACAGAACTGTGACAAGTGACAACTACAAGATTGAAAGCACTCCCTAAATGATAATATAAAAGGAAAAAAGAACAAGTGCGGAAACTATTTCAAATGGATTAAAGTCATACAAGGGTCAAGATCTGATGAGAATTGACCCCTTCAAAAAATGCTGCTGAATCCAGACCGATGCAAGGGATGGACCAAGTCGTGGGGTTGCGGGCCACTTCTACAGGAATGGGGGTAGTATCACCCATCGGCGGGGATACTTAGGTCTTCCCTCCTTCCCATCAAAGAGCTGCAACGTGAAGGCGTCAAAAGTGAGAATAACAATTTATGAAAGGGGAAAAGAGAAGGATATATTTCATAATATGGACTTCTTAATGATGTCGACTAATACCACAAAAACACACATAAAAATATTCAGTGATGAGAAAATAATGCGAACAGGTCATTATGACCAGTGATACCCCATGAAATGGATAATTAACCAGCTCAATCTTTTGCATGGATAGTAAGTCTTTCACTGTGCTTTTAACAATCTTAATATCATCCGTTCTATATACATTTCCACTGGTGAAATCCATCAAATGAGGCCTTTCCTGTCTACATGTAGTTGCTTTGTAGGTTAACAGCGCGGATTATAATCCAAATCCAATCAGAAACAGCACATAAATTGCATAAAAGTTCAACCAAACCAAATTTATCCATATTCAGGGTGGCAGTATACAGGCAATTAATTTGGGCTATAAGAAGGTTCTGACTGAAGGAGATCCCCTAATTGTCATTCAAGCCCTTAAATGCAAGCAAACTACATCATTGGTGGCCTGGTTCTTAATTCAAGAATGTAGGCAATGCTTAATTAACTTCTCCAGACAAGCTAGGGTCTTCATATATACATAAAGAAACTAATAAGGTAGCAGATTTGGTGCCAAAGATGGGACATAATGTAACACCATTACATGGAACAAGAGATCTACGTCTCCTTTTCAAAGGAATGTATGGGAAAATTGTCGGGATCTCCTAGGTACATGCTTATGGCCTTTTAGGAGCTAAATCTATTGCCAAAAAATAGAGAATAAAAAAGGACCCATATTCAATATGCGAAACAATGGATCCAATTTTGAATGCACATGCACACAAAAGCGCCACACTCTCTTCATTGTTAAAATCAAAATGGAAGATTTGCGTAAAATTCTCCATAGCTGATAAGCATCCATGGCAACCAAACGTCATAAATATTCAATCAGATACTAATCCAAAACATACTTTGCTAATCATATATTCCAACCAAACCATCCTTCTATAAGCCTAGAAGTGGATCCATAAATCAACCAAGAAAGGAGCCCCATTCTTTTAAATGAGAAACTGAATGCACGTCTTGGTGTATGCAAAAGATAATCGTTTAAGCAGAAACAAAAAGAAAAAAGAAAAGAAAGTTACCCTCTTCAGACGACGGTGCTTTGCGAGGGCCCAGTTGGTCATGATTGCAGTAGCAACCACAAGAAAGACATAACCTGCAACAGTCTGTGTTGCAATATTGAAGCCCAGCCACTGATAAATCTCTGTGGTGTAATTTGCACATGTCACGATATTGAATAGAAACCCACGTGGAATTTGGTATCCTCCATTTCCACTGGGGCTCCGAAGATTCCTCAGCAAGATATGGCAATAGAAATTCGATAATTGGCAAACCAACGCAAACCCGAACCCAATCTTCATTTGGAGGTCACTTACAGGTGTATATAGTGGGTGATTCACATAGTAAGCAATATAAGCACCAAAGGTCCAATAATAAGCACAATTCCTGAACACATTAGAAAGTGGTGAGGTTGCATGGCTGAACCGGTGCACAAAAAATGTTTCCATGATACGTTTAAAGTAGTGGAAACACCAGCAGTATAGAGCATATGTCTGAGCTGTGTGGATGACACGCTCTTCTCTGTAGCCGAAGTACTGGTACATGGGAAAGTAATAGAAGATGGGATAGATGATCAGAGGACCCAAATACTCCCAGAAGAAAAGTGTACGGTAAGAAACTTGTGTACCAAGGTCCTTGAACACTACAGTCAAGTTGTCTGAGTTTCCATTGCAATATTCTTGGACACTTTTCTTGTAGTGAAGGACAATGGGCTTCTCCTTGGATCCAGGTTGGAGGGGGAGGGTCAGGCGCTGTCTAGAAGGATAGTACTTTTTGGCTGTTGAGGCAACATGAGTATATCAGGTTACAGAAATCACATGACATAAGTGACCAACATATAGAGGGGGAAAGATGAAAGTCAAACAAGCAAATAAGTTTAGAAAAACAATCGCAACATTAATAATAAAAAATGTAGGCCCAATAAACCATAAGCAGCTTCAATTGATTCAAATGATGACATGCCTTCAAACTACATATACCCGAATAGATACTCTAGGGCAGGGATTCAAGTACCACATATGGTACCAACAGCCAATTTTCATTCTCTATTATTATCAACATTTAAGTTTGTTCTTAAAAGAGAAATATAACCGATAAAAACAGAATGCAATATTTAATATTCTGTAAATCACTAAATCCTCTCTAGATGCATGAGATGCACACCACACATTGCACCACAGGTCATTCCATAAATGTAGCAACAGTCTGAAAAATAGATAATATGAACACTATCCTAAGAATTGAGAAACCATTCTCAGTCAATATTACTCTATTCCCGTTAGAAAATGTCTAGGCTCCAGAACTTTGTTACTAGTAATCGTTAGAGTCAAGACTGTCAGAGTGAGAAGAGATGCCCCTGTGACTTCAAGTATTGATTTGGTATTTAGGTGGTCTAGTCTAACAATCAAATTTATATTTGGGAAGCATGCAGCTAAAAAATATGCTCCATTCCATGAAGCGCGTCAATAGCAGCTTTAATGCCAACTTAAAGCTCAAAGAAGCATGTTATTACCTCTTGGAATGATGATTTCGTGAAAGGAAGAACAGTAGAGGAATAACAAGTCGAGGGAGGAAGCCAAGAAGCCATCCACCTGATTGTGCTTCATATGGCATCACGAAGGACTTGGGGGTCAATTGAGGAAAAAATTTCCAGATTGTCTTTGGCACAATTGAAACAATAAGAAACTAGAGAAATTCTTCTTTTCCTTCAGTTTGAGCTTATAACACAAAAAGAAAGGATCCATCAAGCTTTAAAAAGTAGAAGTCACTACTCTTGAGATGGTCCTCTGTCCTCATAATCAATCACACCAGTTTTATTGAACAATATTAATGACAAGTACACATACCCATATTCAGCCACTTTACCAACAAAACTTTTTAAACCGGAAGAGTTTAGTCCCAAGAAATATGAGCACAATGCTAGTAGTGAAGAAAGCCCATGAAAAGCTTCACAGTTGCACTGTGATGTGATCATGTTCAATTTAACATCTGGTTCTTCCCGTGAATATTGGTTAGCACTCCCTTTCACTTTAAAGCTCCATACAAACTAGATCAACTCAGCAAGAAATTCCAACTATCTGGGGTCAGCCCAGCATTATTCTCTATTTTACTCTACTTAGGGTCATACCTTGAAAACTTCAAGATCTACTTCAAAAGGGATTTGATCACAGGGTTACTACTGTGTGTGAATGAAACACAAACCCACTTTCTTCGGCTCGTAACCATCAAAAATGTATACAGGTGGAATTCAAAACCATATCACTGAACCCTAAATTAGTTAGCAAATTAAAAACATTTACCAACTTATGGAAGTATCAAGAATCCAGAACATAGACTAAACAAAATTATTATATATACATCATCATCATATCCATTTAAACCCGTATATCATTCCCTACAGCTGCACACCAAAATAGTGCTTCATAGCTATGAGTACTATCAATTCATTCTACCTTCCAAAAAAATTATCAATTCATTCTGCAAGGAAAGAGCAGTTACATACAACCAACTGCATGCTAACCTCCTAAGAAAAATGAGTTAGTGTCCCATTGATATATATGTGAGACTCATATCTAATGCCTCGTTACAGCGCAGCCCTACTACCAAGGTAATAATAAATAACAATAAACAAAAGCTACTCTATTCAAATTCAACCCGGTTCACCCAAAAAACCAAAAGATTGAAACAAAAGTCATCCTAGTGAATTCAAGAAAAACTTAATTAGAGAGAAATTATTTGGTTTCTCCCTCCAAAAATAGTGGTTCTTAGAAGATAAGACGGTATGGGTCCATTAAAGAGTCAAAACAGAATCAAACAGAATCTATATATTATTAAATGCAGAACTAACAGTATAATTTCATGCAATGTTGGAGAGAAATTCATAAGCAAATCCACACTGTGAACAGCATTCAGGCACGGAGCATTAAGGACCAAGTGGGGGTGGCTGCCTCCTTTGAATATTTATTTATTTATACTACATTCCTAATGCCCCACTAGAATTTTAACAAAACCCCTTATCCATGCCCAAAACCTGCCGTAGTCATGCCCTCTACCTCTCTCTTTAAACTTCGCAATAAGCCAGGCTTCTTGGATATAGGTTGACCACATATTTTCTAAGATTGCCTATAATTACCATCTTCGTCTACCAAAAAAAATTTAAGATTAATCATGTTAAAACTTGTTAGTTTCCAATTTCTGTTTTCTTTCTAAATTAGAAATTTTATGTGTATACATGGTTCTTGTTAGAATTCCTTTAATTTGAATTGCTTTTAATATGTTATATTGATAAAAATTGAAATAGGTGTATCTACCGGAAAAATAATTGAAATAGAAGTATGAGTGATTTTAGATGAAATTCTCTATTAAGTTAAAGTTCTTTTGCTTATTACAGTAGTTTGAAATTATTTTATCTTATTATTGTTTAAGGTCCCCTCTCAACTCATTTTCTGACTCCGTCTCTCATGGCGCTTTGAGGTTAGATCTTTTTTCAGATGCCTCACGGATGATCCAAGAGTTCGTTTCCCTTGGAAGGTTGTTTGGCGATCTAAGGCTCCTCTCAAGGTGGGTTTTTTTGCTTGGACCTCTGTTCTGGAAAGGATCTTAACCCAGGATAATTTGAGAAGGAGAAATCAGGTGGTGATCAATCGTTGCTATTTGTGTCTTCGGGATGAGGAAACTTTGGATCACCTTCTCCTCTATTGCACCATGGTTAGAGACTGCTGGAATTTGATGTTTGGCTTGTTTGGGATTCTTTGGGTTAGGCATAGATCCGTCAGAGGGTTGATTGAGGCTTGGAGAGGTTGCCATGTGGGGGCTCACATTCTGGATGCTTGGAGGGCTACACCTCTTTGTGTGTGGTGGTGTATTTGGCTTGAGAGGAATAGAAGATTTTTTTGATGGGAAGGAGTTGTCGATTTCTACTCTTAAATTCTCTATTATTTCAACCCTTTTTTGTTGGGTTTCTGGGAGAGATCATAGATCTTTAGTGGAAATTGTCGATTTTTTGGCCTCTTTGAATGCTTAAAGGTCCTTAGTGGCTTGTGTATATCTTCTGGGTTTCGCTCCCCTTTTGAGCGCTTTTACAAAAATTTTCTTACTTATCAAAAAAAAAAAAAAGTATTCAATATATGGAAGAAACTGTAATAAAACTATAAATGCAAGTAGGGATGTAGGGTAAACAGTGGGTCAGGAGGTACTGAAAGGCTAATAGTTTTGTTGCATGGGCTCGATTACTTATACAAGGAGAAATTGGGAATGACGTTATTTATGTAAATAAAGTAGTATATGTGAAATGAAGGAGTGTTTCAGACATCTTGTGTACTACCTAAAAATTTATAAGGTAAAATTTTAAACCAACTATTAGACTCTGGGAAGAATGTTGGGCAGTTGAAAAATTACTCATGAAATTTGGCAGAAATGTAAATGTTGAGAATAATGTGTGGCAAGACAAAAAAAAGAGAATTCAAAATTATAGCATATCCTTGAGATTCTTGAAGTAGCACTGATTGGAGATATAGTGGGAGAGAACAGACATTTGTACCAGACATTTATAACGGAAAATACTACGACTGCTATTTGTACCAGTTAGAAAAAACCTTTCACATGGATGTGAAACGTGTGTGGGGGCAAGAATGTTTTCACGCATCGGACTTATCAAATTTCCAAATTGAATGACACACAAACACTGCTTAATTTTTGTATTATTTTAAATTTTTATTTTAATTTTTAGAATAAAATAATTTCTGTTTGTAATATAGTGTCCAATATAGGCGTTTCACTCGTTTTGAAGCAATTATTTAATACAATTTATTTATTTGATATGTTTTCTATATACATGTCCCACCAATAGTGTAGTATACATTTCCCATACCCATATCCGAGTATTGTGTTTGACATGGGTACTTTACCTACTTTTGGAGAGTTCATATAACATAGGAAAAAATGATGTGGTCATGCTAGGGGGAAAGGAAAGACCAAAATTAACATGAGTTGAGATAGGAGAGATGATCTCTTGTGGTTTAACCATGGCTATTGTCGCAAGGTGGAATGATGAAAAAGGATTCATATAGCCCACCCCAAATAGTCGGAAGACGCTTTCTTGAGTTGAGTTGAATCGAGTATCTAAATTTTTATGGTTATCAAAATTTATATTTCCAGCATGCCGCATGCATCGAAGGCCGTTTCTCCTACTGTATCATCTACCTTGTTAAGTTGGTCAGACTTTCCTTTTTATGTAAAAAAGTTCTTGGTTAAAATGATGTTCAATCAACATACGCATGTTGAGACTTTGGCCTAATCTGGATCATCCATCCTTCTTTCTTACTGTGTGTGTGTGTGTGTGTGTTTTTTTTTTTTTCCTTCATGTGAATGTAGAGTCTAGAGAGTGCTATATATTGCAGTTAAAGTGTCTTTAAAATGGACATTTCTGCTGCTGTGTAAACCTTTCAATTTGCCGCAGGGCTGCTGGTCCCCTTAATATGACTTAAACCTGATCAAGTCTTATTATTTCTGATATATTTGTTTTCTAAGCAAAATATTATTAACTGAACAACAGAATACAAGCATTTCTGATATTTGCCTCAAGCAATTCATTCATCCATTTTTTGGTGAAAGGTACACTGGAAATGGAGTCAAAGGATCACTAGGTTACTCATTCAGTGC
>JAOTQH010000026.1:3148647-3158958 GCA_025631255.1 Cornus kousa
ATATATATATATATATATAAACACTCTGTCCGGCTCTATGGCTCGATGAGAAAGTAAAACTTTTACTGTACAAGATTTTATATTGTGTTTTTACTGAGTTTTTTAAACGTAATCTTTTTGAGAGTATTATACAAATTCCCTTCATCAACGTTATTAAATATATACCAAATGGCCTCTTAACTCACATATTGTGAATAATGGATTTATGTTTGTTTTAACTTAAAAATAAAAATAAAAAATTGCTATAAATTTATTTTATATATATATATACACTTCTCTAGTCTTTCCGTCCAAAATTTTCTCTCCTCTCTCTCTCTCTACACCCTTTTCTCTCCCTTCTCCCTCTACTACACCCTTTTCATGGAAGGAGCTACATGTCTCCGCTCCCACTAAATCCTCCACTCACTCAAGAACCAAAGTAGGAATTTGATTTAGGGGGAACATTAACACATCATAATGTATATTTTTTTTGCTAGTAAAAGAAAAAATATATATATGAGAAAACTTTTGGAAAAAAAAAAAAAGATTTGATTAAATATGAAATGCAGCTTTTTCTAATTTTGCAGAAAAGAAAAAAAAATATATATATGAATAAGAAGAGGAACAAAGAAAGAATTAGATTTTTTTTTTTTTTTTGAAAAATAATAATAATTTTAGGAGGTTATTTGTATAATTTAATAATACATATGCATAAAATGTATAAAACAAAATAAAAATTAATGGGGCAGCTTTGAAAAAAAAAAAAAAATCAGGGAATATTTTGTATAATTTAATAAATTATATGTATAAAAAGCAAATAAAAACATTTAATGAGTGAAAACTTTGTAACTACCGATCCTTTAGACTTTCGATTGTAAGATATATTTTAAATTTGTACAGTCACTTATAAATTACATATATTATTTATATTCGAAGATTTTTAAGTGCCATGAGATGAACAATTAATATTCGCATCAAATCTTTGTAGAAAAAGACTAAAAATCTTAACTTGATTCCATGAATGTGCAGCCACCTTGTCCATTTCCCATTAATTAGTTGATATAATATATGTCACGATATTTATGCCTTGTACCACTTTGCGATGTTTATTCTAAGTTTGGTATACGATGGGGGCTATGATATATATGTCTCACCTTTTTTGTGATAAATGTATATATAGTGTAAGAATTTATCCCATCATGCTAAATTACAAGGTTGAGAATTATAGTCTCCAATAAATAAATAAAAATAATTAGTGCATTCATGTGGAAAGTTAACATATCTAATCCATCATCGTATTTGAAGTTTAAAAGTGGGTATTCATGTGTAGACCTGGCTGTTTAATTAATTGACACGTATACTTTTTTTGTTAGGATAGACTTAAGAAATTATGTAAGAGGGCAGCGTTTTTTTTTCTTTTCAATATCACAATATTAAAATTTTATAGACTAAAAATAAATAAATAAATAAAATGTTATAGGTATCTAATTAATATATATATATATATATATATCAGTAGTATTAATATTTAAAAAATGAATAAAAATTTAGTGGGGACAATTAAACAAGTCCGTCCCTATTTGAAGCCCATGAAATGGTGACAACATAAATATATCATATATGTGTATTCTATGCATTGCAAATGCGGCATATATATATATATATATAAGTTGAAGTAGGAGGCATTTTTGAAGTAAATAGTTGTGGATAGTACGACACAAAATTGCTAGTCATAAGGCTGAAAAGAAGAAAAATGGTTCAGGAAAGACCACTTATTAATGTGGTCCAACACTCCAAAACATCAATTACCAAAAAGGACGCTACTATTTCGCTTCTTCCTCAAAAGAAGGCCCGTACACCTTGTGCATCTATCAGCTTTAACTTCAACTATTTAAAACTTAAAAAAAAAAAACAAAAAACTTCAACCACACTGTGTGGAGTCTGAAAAATTATTACATGATCCCGTTTGACAACATAATTGTATTAAACATAATATCATCTTATTACTGTATTATCAATATACTAATAGCCTAGCGGTATCAGTCACTACCTCCCAAAGAGAGATTAGTGGTTTAACTTTTAGAAAAGATGTGTCTGTAAGTACCAATTAGAAAGAAGAAGAAAAAAAAATAAAAAAAATAACATCTTATTTATAAAAGTAAAGCTATATCATGAGGTCCACCTCATAGTTGTTGTTAAGAGATCATAACTTAACTGTATTCGTCTTTTACCTCTTAAAAAGAGATTAGTTATTCAACTTTCAGAAAAGATGTGTCTGTGAGTACCAATTAAAAAAAAAAAAAAAAAAATCTTATTTATAGAAGTAAAGCTGTATCATGAGGTCCACCTCATAGTTGTTGTTAAGAGGTCTTGTTTAAATAAGTAGTATACTTCGAGCAAGAAAAATGCTGCATAAGTTTTTTTTTTCTTTTTTTCTTTTTATCCGAAAGTTACATAAGTTTTTAAAATAATGCATAAGTTAGATCATCGCATTGAACATATTAAAATGGCATTGTTGTAAAACAAAAACTAGATCAAATTATCTTAAAATATTACACGAGCAAGTTTGATAATTAAGTCAAAAGATGAAAGGAGGATACAAAAGTTTGATTGATCCATATCATAATATTGTAAATGAATTTTGAAACGAAATTATAACTGAGTAATAATTCTCGTGAAATCCTGTTTTAAATAATTAAATGTGTATCATGACATATGTGATAAGGTACACCTTAATTATATCATATTTTTTCCTATTACTTGGGACAAGAGCTAGCTTGTACAATGAAGCGACTCTTTATTTAAAATAGTAAAGTTATGGTTTGAGACACAATCATGTATGAACAAAACTAACCTTGCGCATTAAATCAATCTTGAATTTGAAATTGGATAAAGATTAGATTAAATCTTGAACTAACTTTTTTTTTCAATTTTAAATAAGGATGGCAATTTGCCCCGATGGGACGTAGAGGCCCTGTTTATACGGATTTTGAGAACTTTTTAAGTTATTTGGGCGAGAATAGAGTTTATAAGGAGAATGGGGTTTAGAAGGAAAAAATCGCACAGGTGCGAGGTGGTGGGAGGTCACCCCACCCCGTTTAAATTTATGTGTAGATTACTAAATTACTCTCGTTTTTATTAATATATATAGTTAGCAATAAAAATTCTACATGGCATTCACTTCTAAACTACCAAATATAGCATAAATTTCTTTTTATTTCTATTTTTTTTTTCGCTTTTAATTTCTATTATAGAAATTAAATCAAGATGTCAATTCCAGTTGCGTAAGCACATTCCAAATGTATTTTAGTGGTGGAAATGTTTGTGGTTGATTTGAAAATTTTCCCACATGCAATTGTTTCTGAGGAAACAAATAAAGGCCTTTTTAATACTTTTTTTCACAATCTTAAAACATTGATTTAAGGTATAAAGTTATAGTAGAGATCCAAAGGGTACGATAGTTACATTAAAGAGCAAACTCAGTCCATTGGGTCCATTGGGTCTTGCTGGCCCTGCCTTGTTCCTCTCATTTCCATCACTAATTGTTCATTATATTTCATTATACAAATAAAGTGCCATTTTTTTTATTTATTTTTTCAAATGTCATGTGTAAGCATCGATTGCTTGGTTAAAAGAGACTGAAGTCACCAACCAAAATCTAAAAGCTTTTAGATTCCTTATCTTATCCTTGTGTAATTTATATGTTAACTTAGCGTAAAAAGTATTCGTTATCATGAGATCTTGAAAGGACGTAGATGTACGTAACTTTCAATTCGAATATCAAAAAGAGTTTTTTATTTTGAACTCGTGACTGGTAATCACCTTATTATTGCATCAAGTATGCAAAATGGGGATGGTTGAAGACAAATGAGAATTATTGTTAATTTAATTAACTGACTAGTGGTGGATCGTGCATGCAACAGATTGTGAATCAAATCTGTAGCTGATTGAATGTGTGCATGTGATTTTGAAAATCAGGAATTTAAAGTTGGTGGTCTCGGAATCTAATTCCCCTATCTAATCAATCTTTAGCAGAATATGTCTTTAACTCATTTTCATGCAAAAAGCCACCCTTTACCTGTATAGAAACATAGTTGGAAAGTAAGCACAACCATTGCAGCTTTTTACACCATTATTAATTCCTTCACTTGCTGTCACCTCCCCTTCCCACATCTCTCTCTCTCTCTCTCTCTATATATATATATATACTGACTGGGCATTGGAATTAAACTTTGCCTAGCACAAACATTTATATTAAAACAATTAGGTCACTGTACACCATTGATCACGTGCTTGTAGTAGGGAATTTGAGAGCTGTAAATCAATATTAAGAAGCAGATAACCTCATTGTCAATTGCTGCTCACGTGATTATCATATCAAGATGCTTCTATTGGGAGATTCCGACATAGATAATGAAAATTAATCGATGCCTCTAATACAATATGTGTACACATAAAAAAAGATGGTAGGATCCAAAACATTGTGAATCCATTAATTTTATGACCTTTTTTTTGTTCCATAGGGTACATGTTGGTCCAGTCAATGCAACCTATTGGGCCCATTCAGTGAAATACTGCTCATTTTGCCATCAACCATAAACACAGTTCATTCCATACGCTATAATGGATTAAGCATAGATCAGCATATATATATATATATATATATATATATGTAAATGTGAACCTATAAACCATATATTGCCCAGTGCCCACTTTTTTTAGTTGATTTAACTCTATGTTCCATTACATTGTCTATATAACCAAAATACAAGAAGAAAATATTGCTGCAAGAGTGCTTTAGCTCCAGTCATCCAAGTTCATTTTCATCCTAAACCACTGGAAGTTTTAATTTTCTTGAGGGCCTCCCCTTCCATCTCAACAAGCCGTTGACAGAATGTGTCGACATCACGTGCCTCTTCAATAAAAGGGAACCTGAAATCTTTCCACTGGTATTCACGAGAACCATCAGCCTTTGCTGGACCTAGAACCATTCCCAGCACGTCAAATCCTTTCCGATCTATGGAAAGCATAAATGCATCCTTCACATGAAACCAAAGATGAGTTATTTTTGTAATTTTCAATGGGATCAAAAGTAATGATAATGGGCATATTTTCACACCAAAATTAAGAAGATGGTGATATGTCATTATGGAAGCGTACAAACCTAACCAACACACAGTCACATGAGAAACGGAGCGCAACAAGTCAAATCTGACCATAACAGTTCAGAAAACTCAGATTTGAGTTTGCACTAGATCACAGAAATAGGGCTACAGATTGCAGGAAGTCATTTCTTTGTCTTTTCAATGGACAGGTAATAAGGAGATTCTGGGCAATCAGATTAACAGCCCAAGGAATAAACAGTTGACCTCTTTTTCATTTGAAGTCTGAAGAAAGAAGAAATTAAAAGTACTGTGAATAGTTTTCCGTTAAGAGCTGAACAAAATTTTATTCCAAAACCTTTGATTAAAAAAAAATAAAATAAATGAAAAATATTTTGAGGTTTCAATTCCAAATATCAACCAATCAGTAATAGCTAAATATAATGAGGTTTCATTCATCAACATTCAGGAAGAAGAAGAATTGTTTCTAGAGATCAGAGAACATCCATGGTAAAACTTCACCACCAGGTGAGTCATCCCCTAAATACTCAATCACATTTATTTTGGCCAAGCTCCAAAGAAGGGATAAGTAATAATTACTGTCTTCCCACCCTCCTTTTGTTGCAAACTTGCAATTTTCGAAAGCAACTGAAAAGGAAAACCAAACTCTAACAATGGAACATTTCTGTCCTCAGTTTAGAGATATTTTATGGTTGGGAATCAAAGCATTCAATGGTCTGAGCTGATTTCTAAATTGGCTAGAGAATAAAGGGGCAAAAGGTTAAAGAAGAGAATTGAAAAGTAATCTCTGGCAGCTTCTGTGTATTTTTATATGGAGGGAGAGAAATGCTAGAGGGTTTAGTCATAAGTCAAGTTCTGTTTTTGCAATTCAACAGGAAAACTTTTTCTTTTTCTTTTTTAAGAACTCCTCAGCCTCTTCCAACTCCCAGTCCTGCAAATGTTGTTCCAACTGCATACCCAAGTCATCCTACCATTATCAAGATAATAACAATGCTTATCCGCTGCGATCCTAAAAGGTCTCGGAAATGTGCCTGGAAGAGATCTATCCCCCACACCAAGTGTCCTCCCGAAAACAAATATACCTCCCACCCATCACCTTGAATCAAATATGATTTGAAAATCCATTGCTACCCTTCTGAATGAATTTCCAAACCCCAACCCCTGCCGGAGACTTCACCTCCTTAGAGCCCCAACCTCCCCTAATCTCCCCAACCTTACAGATGGCTTGCTGATCAATGGGGTTATCAGAGGTGAAATTCAGCTAGTTATTAAAATTGTTTCCAGATTATTTTGTATTCTTTTAGTTTCTCTGCATCTTTGGTACTGGATTTGTAGACTTCTGGCTTCTATTTCTAGCTTGATGTGTGTCTACCATGATTTTAGTCTTTGTAGGTTGTTTTGTTCTAGTTTGTTGTTGTTGTAGTTTGTGTTTCTTTGTGCCTGGGGATGCCCATTGTAGCTTGTATTGTATATGTGTTCTTTCTTTTAATAAATATCTAACTTACAGGAGGGGAAGAAAACAAGAATTTCTGCCAACCTCTGAGCATGTTACAAATAAATCATCTGTGAAATTTGGAAAAGATAAGTTCTCCAAAAATCTTTCATGAATGCTAAGCTTAGAAAAGAACATGGGAAGCCTTCGCCTTTAGAGGTTCACAAATTAGAAAATAACAAAGCATTGTTGTAACCTTTATTGGTGATTAAATAACCTTTAGGAAAATCACCGCCGACTTGACCCTCCAAGCTTGGAAGTCCAGTCGTAAAATGTCCACCATAACCCATCAATGGGATTGTACCCCTAGGAGTAGAAAGTTCTCGCCAATACAATAGAAAGCTCATGATATATATGACAACAGATAATCGGCAAGATGATTTGCACCAGTAAGAAAGACAATTACTTATAAGAGATTCTTATATTCGTTAACACAATCTAAATAGCATAGATGGTCAATATACTCATATCTAACTCGAGAAATACAGAGAGTACAGCAGGAGAATAACTTCAAGTAAATCTTTGTCTTCTCATGCCCCTCTCTTAGACAAGTATTTAATTCACATGTATACATAATAACTAAATAGAATAATGATGACGCAACATTTGTAACAATTAGGATGTGAATATTAAAACAACAGTTTAGTAAAGGACAACTGTAGCTGCAACCATGTCTACTAGTAGATATATCCATGTTTACCAGCAATATGTTGACTAGTTTCTTACCTTTGCATGTCTATTCAAGCGTGTGATACAGAAAAGAACCAGAGCTCTACGCCTCACATCACTTTGATTAATCCCATCAATCAGGCTTGCAGAAAAAGGTGCTACATGGAAACAAAATTATAAGATGTCAAAAAATATACATATATACAGGAGACATAAGCTTTCATGACAAAAAATAAAAACTAAAAAATTGCTGACCATAATGTTTAATACAGAGTAATCATGCTTTATATGTACTAGTAATGAGAATCTTACATAATGGATCTGCCTTAGATGCTTCAATATTCTCCAAATCTACTTCATGAGTGCTTCCATTGCCATCAATATACATACATGAACTGTAAAGTAGATACCTAGTATCAGATGTAAGTTTGTAATCAAGAAGTTTTTGTTCCTTTTTCTTTTTCCAATATGATTTTTATTTGAATACTGTAAATGACAGCTTTAATCTTAAAACACATTCAAGCTCCTCTTTGACATCATATAGAAATTTTACATGACCCAAAGATTTTAACCATGCCAACATCAGTTATGAATATTGCCATAATCCTATAGAACTGCCATTATTACTTGCAAAATATTAATCCTATGACACTTCTGTTATAGGATTAATTGTGTGATTGCCTGATAACACATAATCCCCATTTGAAGAATTTTTTAACTTGGAAGAGTAACCTACAGAAAAATGGTGAGATACCCATTTGAAATGCGTCATGTCATGTTAATCTGTTTAAAGATTCATGACATGATAAAAGATATTTTAGTAATAATTTTATGTTCTTGGATAAAATGAAAAGGTTAATTTTATTTAAAGTAATGTATATTATGGTGTTCCCACAAGCACAAATGATTTGCTACAATTCCATGAAGTGTGTAGCAGAAATCCATTAGTGGCCAGGTAGTATATGTACATTTTAAAATAAGAGATATAAGGATAAACCATACTTTTATGCTATATAAGACCCATTCCGTGCCATTAAAGCGAATTCAAGTTCTGAAGCTTCAATTTCTTTCAGAACTTGAAATTTATGTCATGTTTTTCTGACTCAACAGACTCATCCACCCAAGTATTTTGGGATGATATTTTAGTCAACAATTATGCTCATGACTACAGTTACGCAGCAACACCAAAAAATAATAATAATAAATAAATAAATAAAAAGAGATGAAATCAGTCCAAAGGAAAAGGCAAAACCTCATATTGAACTTATAAATGGTGTATTGCTCATTTCCATCTAGTAGGTCCTGAAGGTTTTCACTGCGAGATGTTGAACCAAGATTAGCAGAACTTAGTATACCAGAAACTGAATAAGCAGACTCCTTAGTTGCTTTTCGTTCCGACAATATTGTGTCTCTAAGGCTTTCTGCAGCTAGCTCAGCCTGTCATACGACGAGAAAATTGGTCAAGCATAAATTTCTCTAGTGATCAAACAAAATATTTCGAACTGTCATCTAACAGATTCTAGAATCTTCAGATAGGTTTATTTACGAATTCATTTGATAATAAAATGATCAGTTTCAAGGTAGCATGAATGGACTTGCTGTGATATAGATCACAATTATATAAACAATAATATGAAGCAAGGGAAAGTAATAAAAATGCATATAAAATGCAATCCTGATAAATATACCAACATTAGCTCCAAATTCCCAGTCAGAATAAAAGAGATTTACACTTACGAAGAGTCATAGTATAATATCTATACCTTTTCATCACCAAGAGGCACAATGTCTCCACTCAAAGCAACCCGAGCTGGTAACTGCATCATACAAATAAATGATCTTTTGGTATATTCTGGCATTATGTCGAGGTTATGTTGTTAAAGACATTAACATCTGTAGATTATTGTGCAACTGGTTACCAAGAAAGCCTAATATATAAAATCTATAAAATGAAAAGCACAGAAATTGACCTCCCTGAATCAGCTAAATTATGAAATAAGATAACCAAATTTTTAGCAGTAACCTTTTTTATTGATGTAAGTAGCTTTGCAAGTGGACCTGGGTAGGGACTGGTCACAGCAAAAGAACCACGCTCATCAATTATCGTATTCTACATCAGAAAAAAGGATACAACAGAAGACTTCAGAGACAAGTCAAATTTCATATTCGAATAATTAACTCAACTAAAATGATAAAATATAAAGATTTTATATCATGTATGGGCAATCTTGAAAGTTGAAAATATCATTGTCAATCATACAATTAGGTATCAACAGCTACAGCACTAAGATGTTTTAGGAATATTGTAGCAAAAATGATAAAGATATCTGATATATAACGGAAAACTGAAAGAAAGAGAAAAAATAAGAGGATGGAATTGAAGGAAAGTATATAATATGAACTATGCGACCATAACATCCAAGGAATCAGCACTCATTTTTTATGACCATACTAAAAGCATATATGGAAAGCAATCTCTACAAAGTTCCATGTACAAAGTGACGAACACAGGAAGGAGATGGGGTACAATGGCCTAGTCATGCTGAGAAACAAAAAGATTTTAGTTGCAGCCTGAGTTTAACATCCCTAGATCAGTAGGAACAATTTTTTACAATTAAACTATCAGAGGTCTAATTCTATGGTCTCTAGTGATGGAAACAGAATTTCAAATTACCATAATACAACTACTTCTGAAACATAAAAAGATGTACTGAATACTGACAAACAGCTCCATACGCTAAAATAAACATAAAGCAGGATTCCACTAAGGCTAAAACTTGATAATACAAGTTCCTAAGTGGCCATGTCTTAAAATTGAAACATTTTTTTTAAGATTTATCTCTTCTTTGTGTTCTCTTTTCCTTCAACTTCTTATAAATGCATTAGTAGGGCTTTCCAGGAGCCCATAGTAATAAACATCCCTTTCTGTTAAAGTTATAAGATAAATTAAAAAAAAAATTTAAAAAAAAAAAAAGAAGAAGAAGAAGATAGATTAGGTTATTGCATGTTCATTTATTTATTTTATTTTTGATCATGTAAGTTCTCACA
>JAOTQH010000026.1:3163472-3194054 GCA_025631255.1 Cornus kousa
CCTATTACCTATATCAAAACCCCATATCGGCATGTCATTTTGGATTGTTCAAAAAATGAAAACCCATATCTTTCAGTTTCCATCGCCCGCTGTTCCAGTTCGGGTTCGCCGTTTGCAAGATTCAGCCGTTGTCTCTCAACTCTCAAGCTTGCCCCCTCCTCTCTCTCTCCAACTGCTAACTTGTATGTATGGGTTTTTTTTTAATTTTTGGAAGTGACGGTGGCGGCGGCAGAGGCGGAGGGACGGCAGCAGCGGTCGATCAGCGGCTGAGGGCGAGAGCCGGCAACAGCGACGGCGGGTCGGCGGTAGAGAGAGAAAGAGAGAGAAGAGAGAGGAGAAAAAAAAATAGTTTTTATTTTGGGTTTTGGGTTGGGTTCGGGTTGAGCCCGAGCCCAACCCGAATATGTTTGGGTTTTGACAAAACTCAACCCGAATATGAACTGAATTTGTGAATTTTAAGCCCCAATTTTAAAATTTCTGGGTCGGGGTTGGGCTGGGCTGGGTTAACCTGCACAAGTTGCAGCCCCACTTATACGGATAATTATAGTTGTCATCTATTTATTGGATCACTTGCATGCTTTATATGGTTGTCTAGAAGACTTCCCTTAAAAATATATAAATTTTCCTATTAAATGAATCTATGGTGAACTAGCTTTTCTTTTTATATTTTGAATGATTACAAGAATCCAAAAATTGTATGAAAAGAAGTTCCGATATGAACGTTGAAACCCTCTACTACTTCATGTAAATTTGTCTCATGTTTTTAAGATATTGTTGATAACGTTTTACCAACATTTTCTCCGAACAATATTTTATATCTTCCTTGATGTAACTTTTGAGCTTCTGATTCTCATTCCTCCTATATGTTCCCATGCCAGTATGGTGGTTTCAGTAAATTCCCAGGGCAGCTACCAGATATTTACCACTCCTACTATGGATTTTCCGCATTTAGTCTTTTAGAAGAACCTGGCCTGAACCCAATCCGTGTTGAATTGGGAATGACATACGTTGCTGCCCCTGGACTTTGATTCACGTGTTCTTCATGCTCGCTCTTTTACTGTCATCTGATCCGGCCTCACTAGCATGCCAATTAGATTGCAGTGTGTTTCAGAGAAAATATCATCAGAGAGATAAATTATGTTGTCTTTTTCATTCATTGTATGTTCTCAGTTGAGAAAGAATGTAATCTAAAATGTTCGGTCTGTTAATTTTTTAGCTAGGCTCGGGCTCTACTTCCGTCTTGAGACAAGTTCAAAATTGATTAGGGACCCTGTTCGTGTTCGTGTGTTTGTTACTCGACTTGGCCTGCCATGTCTATGTTGTGTTTATTTATGAGTAAGGGGGTGGGAAACATTTTGAATTACTCATTTTTCATGTTTAAACTTGACTAGTTTTACAAACTGAGTTCATTGTTGAGCTCATGAACTCAATCGTTCAGTTAATGAATGAATATTTGTTCTTTAACAAGTCCGGTTCAAAATTTCATATTGTTAATTTCATATATAATACTGTGGAGATCAAAACAAAATCAGGCTATGATATTTGGAAGATTAATGCTCTCATGAACAAGCCTCGTGTCAACCCAAGCAGGGCTGGGCTTGGGACACCAAACTCTTGAGTTGTAGTTGACCTACAAGTTCAACGCACAAAATCATATATGATCTTGAAATGTGTTGTGTGATGATGAGATATCAAAATAAGAGTCTTTGTTTTGCTTATTGGGCTTTTCAAACAAAGTGATGTTGAACAGTAGGTTCACCAATATTAAAATATGAAAAATAGGTGAGAAAAAAAAAGTGATTCTTCGTACGGCCAATGCACACATGAGATATGGTCACGGGCAAGCAATTGCTTTCATTGTAGTTTAGGAAAACTTCCAAAAGCATCAACCTGCCCACAAAACCATAACCCATTCTTTTTCTCCTTTTGTCATTTGTAAAAATAGTACCTCCTCTCGTATTAAAATTTGTACGGGACAATACAGATTCTTTTTTTCCTTTCAGTAGGGTTAATCATGATGTTTGTACATTTGCTTAAATTTGCTTCATCGTGACCTAAGAGTATAGGTTCGAAGAGGAGGTATTGCTCCATCGTGAGCATACGGAAGCAAGACTTTGCACATTAAAGTCTCTTCAAACCCTAAAGTGATAGGAGTCTCGTGCATTATATTAATTATTTTTTTAATCAATCTTGTTTGTAGGTTAACAATCGATGGTCGCAATCTGTTTGGGGATCTTCCCACAGGTGCATATAGCGGTGGCAACATAGGTCATGACCTACCAACCCATCTATATTTGCCCGCTTTAAAATGAATATGAGTGAACCATTTTAAAATATGGCTTAAAATGGGTGACCCATATTCAATCCATTTTTATAGAGGATTAAACGGGTTGAATTTGGGTCACCCATGTTTCACCCATTATATAAGAAACTCAGTTTCATATTTTCTATTTGACTCAAATTCACATCTTCTTCCTCTCTAAAATACTCTCACATGATCTCAAATTCTCTCTCTCTAAAATTCTCTCTCTAAGATTTTTTCGCATCATCCTCTTTCTCTTTTTAAAATTCTTTGTAGTATTATAATATTACTCTGCTACATCCACAACACATTGTATTGTGTATTATATCTACTCTGCTTTCCTACTTAAGGGATCTATGGGAAGGCGTGTTAGAGGTGCATCAATATTCCTAGTTTATCTATTGCACCAAAAAAAATATAATAAAATAAATAAATAAATCTAAAATAAAATAACATTTACCTTCATGCATGTTTAATCATAAAATAAAATAATATAAATTAAAAGAATTTCCTAAATAAATTGGAGGATTCACAATTATCCATACATTTTTTTACAAGCTTTTATCCATATAAAATCAAGAACTTAAATAATGAAATTATCCAAAATAATAATATATTTTTCTCTAAAATGGGTTGGCGGGTCATGACGGATTGACCGTCTATTTTGACCCAACTCATATTTAACTCGTTACAAACGGGTTGAATATAGGTCACAATGCATATTTGACCCACCCATATTAAACCCTGCCCAAACCCTACCCAACCCGCCCGTTTGCCACCCCTTAGTACATATTATAGGATTGAACCATGTACATTCAAGAAAGGATTACAGTACCATGAATTAGCAAGAAATGTTAGGTTAGAATATTGAACTCTTTCTGGAGCATTAGGTTAGAATCTTGAACTCTTTCTGGAGCATTCAAAACGATGACACGTAATAAGCAGGAACACTATCAAGAAATCAACAGAAAAATAAGAAATCAATCTAAAAATAAACACACCAGACCCAAAAAATACAAATATATTTACCTGATTCAGCGTAAGTCTACTTGAAAAACAGACAAACAATTTTACTATGCCAAAAAATAAAAAATTGTAAGTTTCAGTTTCCAAACCCTCACTTTCTATCTCTTAACACTCTCCAACATTGACTATCAATGTTGGCTCATAGCACACCCCAAACCCCCAAACAGTAAATGCCTTGTATTTTGGGCTACAAGAGTATAGCACACAAAAAGCTCATTTTTCCGGTCAAAACTTAAACACAACCTGAATCAAAATTCCGATCACAACATCACATTATCCTCCTTGTGGTATTACACATGTATACGTATGCAAAACATGGTGTACATATATTGTACTCTGTACAAAACAATTGGTAAACAAAAACAAAAAACCTTGTGGTCTTAAATTATTACAGTGCTATTGACAGACACATCTGTACTAACATCACTCACATGAATGATTACAGGTATCAGACAACTCAGCGACATGGAGATTGAATAAAACAAACCACCTCACAGGTCCCCCCACTATCACTAGAGTCGGACCATCTCTCACCATCATATTGCCAATTTGCACAGAATTCTGTCTCCCCATTTAAAATTCAAGTTACATTACAACATTAGGGTTTTGCAAATCAACCATCACATTCATCCCAAACACCCCTAACTAAATTATGAATAAATAAAAAAAATTAAAAATAAAAAAAACCCAAATCTCAAAAATAGAAAATTTCTAGGGAAAAAAAAATAAAAATTCATTTGGGATTCTTGTTAGGTGGTACAGTGAAGAACTTGATTGATCTTTCTTTGTTCTAATTAGCAACAATTAGTGTGACAGAGGACCCAATTGAATTTGAAGGAGCTTCATCCATCATCTTTCTTCTATGAAGTTTGTCCTCAGCATCCCTCAAGAACTTGAACTTTGGTGGTGGTGATGACCTAATCCTATTGAACTCTGCATCACTTGATGACTCAAATTTGGGATGTTTGCATTTATGGTGACTCTGTGAACAATCCATGGGTGTGAGAGGTGGAGTAAAACAAGATGGTGAAGCAAGAGGTGTCAAGAATGGAGGAGTCTCCACTGTGAGGAGCAGATCACTCAAGCTCCTACTCTTGTTGTTGTCATCCTCAGATTCCAAATCTTCCTTTGTTTCTTCTTTGATGGTGAAGAGAAATCTTGGTGGGCCAGCGAGGCTTTGGAGCCTCATGAGCTCAGTGTCCTCTCCAAAGGGTTTGAACCAAAAGTCATGAGATTGTGATTCTTCATGGACATGGGTGTCTGTGATTGTTGTTGTTGCTGAAGAAGAGATCTGTTGAGGGTCTAGAGCTGTGGAGGTTAAAGAAGATGGCTTTTTGCAGCAAAATGTGTACAAGAACTCTCTTTCAATGTCTCTGTTGGTGGTGGTGAGTCTCTTCTTCCACCATAGCAAGTAGTAGAGCTCACCAATTAGGGCTAATAAAAGACACCCAAAAACAAGACTCAAACCTAGCCCTACACCACTCAGAGATCTCATCTTTTTTTTTGCATATGTATATCATCACAGAAAAAGAACACCACTAATGTGTGTGACCTCAAAATCAGTTACTATACAATACAATACTTGAGACCTTTTGGGACTCTCAGAGAAAAAACAAACCCAAGTGAAGAAACATTTTACTGGACACTTCTATTGAGTGGTCTCATTCATTTGTGAACAGAACAGAAGAGAAAACCCAAGAAGTGAAACTTTTGACTAGAGCTCAGAAATACCACTCTCTCTTAGCTTCCCTCTTTAACATAAGCCACAATATATACCAAAAGTCTACATGCATTCTCACAAAACCCAAGTAAATATGCTTGGCGTGGAGGGATTATCTCTTCGTGTTATCAACTAATTATATTTTATTATAAAATAAATAAATAAATTTTTATCGTTATATATTCGTTTATCAGTTTTTGTAAAGATTAATGTGACAGTTATTGAGGTATACACTTGAGACAATTTATTCTTGTCTTGAACTCACAATGAGTTGTTTTTGAACTCTATTTATTAAGGTTGCGCAAACACTTAAAAGATGAAAAAGAGTCTATTTTTTATTCTATACATGAGCTTTTTTTTTTTACTAGTAGGCAGAAGAGGACAAAAAACTTGAACACTAATATTCTCGTTCGGAAAGTTGAACGCTCTATCAATTAAATAATGTCCTAACTACGAGTCCTTAATGAACTCATGAATAGCACAAAAAATATAAAATTAAAGAGTATGTTGATAGACTCTATTAGGATTGGGAATTTTTTTTTAGATTTAGGTATCATTACACATGTAACACCATGTCATGGTCACAAAACCTAAAACAACTACCAAGCAAAAACAAAAAAAAATGACACCCCTTTTTATAAAAATCATACTCTTTAATCATGATGAATGATTATAAAGCTTTTGTAATCTTGCTTCTTTTTCCTTTTTTTCACTTTAAATCACAAATAATAAGCCATCCAAATGTAATCTCACCTTATAGTGTCAAAATCAGAAACAAGAGCCACAAAAATCTAAATTGGGTCTATAAAAAGTTGAGATTTTTCAACCTTAAAAGCACTACTTATCTTTGGTTTTGTGCACGAAAAAACACTAGAGAAAGGGCGAAAGTCGGCAAATCTTTTACTATTAGTTTTATGGGTCACAACCCTCGAGGGATGGTCACATGGGATCACAAAGAAAAGAAAGCGATGGGTCATTCAAATGTGTGATTATTATTATTGTTTATTTTTGGATGAATGTACCAAACCATTCTTTTTTTCTTTGTCAACACACTTAAAGTGATATTCTGATATATATATCCATATATATATATATATATATATATTGATATTTTATGAAATGTCTCAAAGATAAATAGTAATATTTTCTTGACATTACTATCCCTACAAGCATCATGTGTGTATTAATTAAGTGGACCTTGCTAAGAAAGTTCAGTTTTTGTCTCCCTCCTATCAAAGTGGGCCCAAAGATTCATAACAATTCAAGGCTAAGCCCAAAACAGTTTTTGCTTCCAAAACCAGAAAGAAAGGACTCTACCCAACCCGCATCAGTTTTGGACAAACCCAAAGTGGGTTGGGTTTTTCAGGATTGCTTTCATTATAAAAGGAATTTAGTTCATGTACAAACTTAATTCTTGACATTATTTGTACAAAATAATTTGCTGAACATACATTTCTTGGTCTCATACACCAACCAATAAAGCTCTCCATATTAGAAGTAAATAGAGTGCCCAATAAGTCAATACGTGCAACATGTCTCGTAATCAGCAACATCCGGGAATTCAAAGTGATTGGCGAGTGGAAGCATGACCGAATTTTGACTCGTTTCTTAAAATACAAGAGGAAGGCATGGCGGGAGAGCGACACGTGGGACAACTCGAATGGGAATAGAGCCACATATCAATGCACGCCACGTGGTATGAGTGCATACACTCGGGCAAGGTCCGTAGCTCCTCACCCTCCTCAAAATCACACAAGCAAATCGCGCACGTGCCATCTTCTCCCACAAGGTCGGTACCCTTCTGATGCTTATGGGCCGGGATGGGCTCGGCCACTGGATTCTCCACCGCGATCTGTATTTCTCCAAGTTCGGACACGATTATGGGCCGGTGTTGCTGGCCACCGCGACCTCGTAGACGACGGCAACAAGCGATCACATAGTAGTATATAAAGGCAGCAAAAGCTATAACTCCAAGTGATACAAGGAGATGTTGAAATTGGAATAGGGGAGAGATTCCATGGTTTGCCATGAAGAGAATCCAGGAGGGTTGAAATGCCTAGAGGAGTTCATTTTAAACTATGTAGCTGTAACGGTAATTTCTAGATGAAATATTTGTCTCATTTGTGCAGGCTTGGAGCTTATTATAAAATTATAAGTACTGGAGGCCCATATGAGTGGTTGCATTCTAGGAGGGCCTAGGCCCCTTTAGATTATAGACAAGCCCAAATTAACTACAGTTAATGTTTTCTATTTCATGGGTTGAAATTTAGGCCCAAATTCTTGCTTGGGAAATAAATGTGCTTGGCTCGTTTGACTTTTGGACTCTAGATAATTCATTTTTTTTTTTTTTTTGTTACCATATAAATTAAATTGCAAATACGATGGAAAAAATAAGTATATTGCATTATCAATATAAATTTATTGCAATATTATAATTCCACTTAATATGTTGTATAATTGGTTTCATTGATTTTGCTACTTTATGTAAATGTTGTATAATTGTTGCATTGATTTTGCTATTTTATGTAAATGCATTGTATAAATATTGTATAGATATTATATGTGTAATGTAGTATGTTGCATCCCGATATTATATGTTGCATTATTGGTTTAAAGCGTAGTAGTAGAGGAAAAATACACCAACCTATAGTCTAGAGATGATTCCATTTTTTCTTTTGATTAATTCTTTTTCTTTTTTTTTTTGATAAATTCTTCTGAAACAAATAGGTGGTATAATAGTATCACGACTAAATACTTTGTTTGGTTGCAAGGATGTGAGAGGAAAATTATAAAGGATTTTTTATCTTTTTGTCCAAAAGAAAGAAAGAGAGGGAGGAAATAGGAGGAATGATACAAGTCTCTTATACATGAAATATTTTCAAAATTGAACAAATTAGACCGAAGAAAGAAAATAAAATTACATTAGGATGAAATTAATAGTGGAAAGTATAAATATAAAAATTCCATCGTGTATTTGATTAATACTCCATATTTTTTTTAGAAAATTATGAAATGTAATTATTTTATAATTTAAATAATATGAAACTTATACTAATGAAATAAAAGGCATTATTGTAAGTTTATAAAATTTTCTATAAAATTTATATATTTTTAATTTTTATTGAATTTTTTTTAAAAAAACTAGTGACTGTAAAGTTTTTTCTCTTAAAATTTTGTCCTCTCTCCTAACCAAGCTTCCAAACAAAACAACCTTGTTTAGGAAAAAGTAAACTTGAAATCAAAAACTTTCTAATTCCACACTCCCCAAATCCCAATTGGACAAGAACAGTGCCGTGCCTTCTAAATTATCTCACCGCCTAAATACATATAGAGAGAGAGAGAGAGAGAACTGTGTCGTTTTACAGGTCCATTAATTTGCTGAAACTCTGTTTATCCCTCTCTGGTTAACTTTTTCAGACGATCTCCGGATCTTCTCTGTCTCTTCCATGGCATCTCCGTCCCAAGCAAGCCTCCTCCTCCAAAAACAACTCAAAGGTAGTAATCAGTATATATCTTTTGAATCCTCCAAATCTCTTTTCCAATCGATTTGATTATAGGGTTTCAAATTTGGTTCTGATTTTCTGGTTTTCAATTGGTTGATCGGTGTCCCTCTGTATAGATCTCTGTAAAAACCCAGTCGATGGATTTTCAGCCGGTTTGGTCGATGAGAGCAACTTGTTTGAATGGAGCGTCACCATTATTGGACCTCCTGATACCTTATAGTGAGTGCTCTATTCGTTAATTGTGTAAAGATTTAACTTTTATGTTCTGGTTTCAACTTTTTACTGTCATATTTTTGGATTTGATTTTGTTTGGTGTTTTGCATTGGTAAATTTCTGTTTGAATGAATGGGAGTTAACGGGGCAAGTATCTTTATGGGTTTTGGGGTACTGATTTGTGAATTGGGTTGTTCTGATTGTTTGGTTTGTAATTTTTGGTTTCAATAAGTGGATGGTCAACTTTGCTTGGGTTTCATTTTTTTTTTTTTTTGGGGGGGTGTGGATTTTAGGTTTGTGTAATTTAAAAATTAGCAATCTTTTTAGTTAGGTGATTCTGGATCTTCTTTCTGAGGGAAAAGTGGTTTATTGAGCATAGTATTGGTGTGAATTTTCACTTATGAAAAAAAGAAAAGAAAAAGTATTAGCGTGAATTTTCTGGGTGGCTAGAGTTACAAGTATGATAAGAAGTTGGGATTTTTTTGGCCTTTTTTGAGTACTCATAATATTGGACTGAATATCATCCGTTTTTTATTGGGAGGAAGTTTCACTTTTTGTTTTATAGGCTGTTATGTTCCTGTAAAATTGATGTCTTTGACGTGTTCTGAGGCTTTTTAAACTCAGTTCTATGCTTTTACTAGTTCCTTCACTTCTAGCTTCTAACTCACTCTCTTGAAGAGTTGTCAGTCAAGATTTGGTTATTAAATTGTTGTTATTTACACTCTATACTCGGTTAAGAAGTTAGTTTAGGCCGACATTGGTTTTATTGCTTAATTAGGCACATTGTTGTGTAGAATCATTGCGGTCTGATTTTTTTCTCTCCCCCTCTAAATCATTAAAATTTTGCAGTGATGGGGGTTTCTTTAATGCCATCATGACATTCCCGTCCAATTACCCAAACAGCCCTCCATCGGTGAGGTTTACCTCCGAGATGTGGCATCCCAATGGTTAGTAGTTCTCTTCTGTATTTAATTTTACTGTATGCTTATTTGCCTTTCTGTCATGTTTGCTAACAAAGGATGATGTATGGGCAACAGTTTACCCTGATGGGAAGGTATGCATTTCAATTCTTCATCCCCCTGGTGACGATCCTAATGGCTATGAGCTTGCCAGTGAGCGTTGGACGCCAGTTCATACGGTATGATTCGATGCCATTTCCTTGTGTCATTGTTATGTTTCCTGTCCATTATTTTGGAGTTATCACACATCATTCCATTCTATCTCTTCATCTTCAACTTGTTTATGCTTATACACAATATTGATACTGATAATGTTCTCTGATTGAGTAGTAGCAAGATCCCTGATGTGACTGATACCTTCACACAGTAACTAATATAAGTTGTTAGTTCTGTTCTCTATCATACATACCCATTATATGTAGGCATTTGGATGAACTTTTGTCATTCTTGTATGCATGTTATTCCCTTCCTACTTTTAGAACTTAAACAACTGATTTGGGAGTCTGCACTTGTTTGGACTGATGGCACTTCCCATACTAAACTACACATGGTTCATGGAGGGGAAAGAAATTAACAAAGACGGAAAGAAATACGGTCATCTGGTAACTTCTGTCATGCATGATTTCCACTGTATGACTTGTCCATCTGATGACTTCTCTGATTGGTAATGCTACTTGGGATAGGCCAGTTTGAAGGCCAACTGCAAGGATAGAATATTGAGAATCTAGACCGTGCAAGATTGAGGTGCTTGTTTCTTTCTCTACACAACTCCAGTTCAGTTCAGTGTGCGAGTGCTTGAGTTGGGTTGGGTGGATTTATTTTGTATGGTGCTACTCTTCATCCTATTGGTGCATCGGAAAAGAAAACAAATAAAATGGGGCTTCCTGAGTATGAAAACCAAAGGAGGTTAATAGACTAAACAAGATGATAATTGAGAATATAATTTGCTTTTCAATTTTTGATACACATTCCCTTGCTTCTACTACATAGCGAAGCTGAAGATGGCATGTTGAGGGAAAGATTGAAGGAAAATCAAAACCCTTGCCGTACGGAGAAAGTTAGAAGAGTATGAGTGGGGGGTGGGAGATGCATGTCTTTTCCACCTACTACCATGCAAATTTTGGACTTGTAGGAATTCCACGATTCCTCATTGACCTTTGCA
The DNA here is from genome assembly GCA_025631255.1 of Cornus kousa. Classification (NCBI taxonomy): domain Eukaryota; kingdom Viridiplantae; phylum Streptophyta; class Magnoliopsida; order Cornales; family Cornaceae; genus Cornus; species Cornus kousa. The sequence goes on from JAOTQH010000026.1 coordinate 3,174,358, forward strand.
ATAATGCCATTAGCAACCTTCTTAAAAGAATATGCAGAGATTTGATTGGAAGTAAGGGTAACCAAGATAGGTCATTACCCTCAATGGTCCCCGTAAATCAAGGGTGCTGGGAAGGGTGTACTGAATACGACCTAACCTATGGCGAGCTGTATAAACTGCCTATTTTCAAATTTTGGAAGTGCGTTTTCATGCTTGGCCCAAACATTTTACCTGTGCACTAAGGTATGGCCCCTATTGGAAATGTTCGAAATAAAAATTAGAAAACTTCTTGAGCAAGGGAAAGGAATCAAAGGTTTAAAGTGAGAGTGATGTTATAAAATATCAAATATGAGTTTTATGCCATCATATGAGAATTATTAGGGTTGGATTAATGAGGTTTTGTTGACAACTTATTTTTGCAGATGCTAAGCCTTGATCTTGCTTGTCATGCTTTTTAGTTTTGGCTTGGCATTAGGTGGAAGAGTTGGAGATGGTTTTTCAGTCACTTAGAGCTGATAGATATTATAAACACATTAGCTGAATGAAAGGCCAATGGGGGATTCACCCCACACAGGCTTGCAAATTGTTAATGATAAGACAATGGAAAGAAAGGGATGTCTCTATGGTATATAGTTATTAAAGGCCGAAGACGCACTGCGGTGCCAGCATCTCCTAGAGCCTAAGAGCAAAGGCGCAAGGTAAGGCGCTAGCCTGAATACAATAGGTTGTGTGTGATAAAAATGAATATTAAATATAAGTATAGAAAAAACAATTAGGATATGCAACAAAAACTAGTGAATATAAAAATAGAGGAAGTTTTTAACATGTCAATTTATGGATAGCTATAGTAATGTGCATGTATCTTTTCAGTTTGCAAATGAAATCGATTACATCAATGTACAGTTAGATCAAATCGGGATACTGCAATGCAAGTAATTAGAAGTTTTTAAAACTCAAAATGTTGACATATCAACTAAGAGAATCAGGTAAATCAATGCACATAATTTTATTTATATGCATGTGCATTTACTAAATCAAATACCGTTAAGAGATATGCAGCAATAAAAAGCAGCAATCATGTAGATTTTAAACGTATAATATATTATCATAAGACTTAATTAATGTATATAGGCAGCCATAAGCTTGTGAGTTACTTTTAATATAGGTAGAAATTAAACAATATGATCAATCGAATATGACCATGATTTGATGTAGAGTAAGCAAATTAACGGTCATTAAAAAGATAACTATATGAATTGATAATTAAAAAATAAGAGCACTTATCGTATGAGGAAATATTTCTGAGAGGTCTCAGTTGATGGAGGTCGGTTTTGAAATATCATGTTGTCTTACTTGACATTTGTTCAGGCTTAGACCTTCTAGTGCTAATGTGATGGATCAAGGGTGTTCAGAGAGTTACTTCTATTGTTTGGAAGAGAGAACATTGTTTGTTCACTGAATAATGTGCAGCATTAATGAAATTCTTATTTAAACAATACATGCACGTACTGCAAGTTTTATTCTCCCTTCTCCTTTTATGCATCACTTTGACTTCACATAAATAGTCTTTTGTTGTCTTGCTTTTTATTTTGAGGTATCTAAGATGAATCATCTAATCCCCCGCCATGTTAAAAAGCATTTTACTAGATCAACCTCTATACAAGTTCTTTTTGCCTATTTATTTAGATTATATCACCACTTACCATTTCACCTGCTATCTTTTTCTGATGTATACATCTATATAGAATACAACACTGATCAAGACTTCTAATTTGCAGGTAGAGAGTATAGTTTTGAGCATTATATCAATGCTTTCAGGCCCTAATGACGAGTCTCCTGCAAATGTTGAGGCCGCAGTAAGTGTCAGCGATTTTCTGTTCTCTATTCAGATTCTGTATTACAATATGATCATGATAATTATTAAATCTAGAAAAATATAAATCCTGTTTTTCAAATTCCATGTTTGTAGATTATCGACACTTAAAAATTCTTTAGATCCAGATTCAGAAGTCTTGGATGAGCTCGATAAGTTTTGGGTCATCCTTTGTGTAAATCCAAATAGTGAACTAGTGACATGCGATGAGTAAATTTTTGTCACCAAGGAGGGAGCTAATTTGGTTTCAGCTTGTTCTTCATAAACTACGTTTTCTATACAAGGATGACAGTTAAACGAGTTATTCTTTTCCTTTCTCGGGTTTATAGGAAATTGTCACGAGGCTTCAACCCGATTCTTTAAATTAGAGAGATCTCTAATTGTCCCGGATATCCCCATGGGAGCTGACAGTTTTCCTCTATTGCCCATTTTTCAATTGCTTAGATATGTTTATGTGCCATTTGAATTTATTTGACGAGTTTAAACCACCTAATTCAAAATGTTGTGTGTTCATCAATTCGTTGCTCTATGTTTGATGTTCTTTTGTTCACTTCGCATCTACTCATCTTGCAGAAAGAATGGAGAGAGAGAAGGGATGAATTCAAGAAGAAAGTCGGACGCTGCGTGAGACGGTCTCAAGAAATGTTGTAAAGTATCTATCATCGCCGCCGCCGCCACTGCAGTGCTGACTGTGACACCACAAGAAACCATCATATTTCACGGTGTGCAGGGGGACTAGCTATCCATCGGACTACTTATTGCTTCGTGTAGAATTTTCATTTTAAGTTTTGTTTCTCAATCTATATATAACCTATATTTTGTTTTTAACATCATTGATAACTTTATAAATTAAGATAATTAATGTTGAAATGTGATCAACTTTACGTCTTAACTGTTCTTGAACTCGCACGGTGCTTGTTTTTGTGGATCTTCATACTTAATAAACTGTTTGAATAACAACACTGCCTAGTCTTTGTCTATCGTCTCATTTTTTCCTGGACACATGAAAGCTTGCATTAAGGGAGTAAATTGACTAAATTTGTAGTTGCCTCGTGTTATTGTGTATCATGGTAAATATTATATAAAATATAAAATGCAAACGTTGGTTCTCTACCCTAAGATAATGATTTGGAGTCCAAAAAAAAAGAGTCCCAAAGTCAAAAAAAAAAAAAATTTGGGAGGTCCAATAGTCAATTTGTTATGATCAAATTCTATTGAGTTTTGAGTCAGAATAATGATTTGGGGTTGAAAAGTCTGATTATCATGATGAAATCATCCTCTCATTGATCAAGAATGGCTCCCGTTATCATATGATAATTTGAATTGAAGGGTGATATAAAATCGGTATGTATCTAGTATCATACCCGTAGTAAAATCCAGGGAAAAAAAAAATAATACCCATAGTAAATGTATTCATCATGGTTAGTAGTTCTGCCAAGGCATGATGGATATCAATATCAGTGTTTTTCTTGAAAAGAAAACCAGAATCTCCTGAATTGAAGTGAGTTATTTATAGGCAAGCAAGCTTTTTCAATCACCTTGTAGTCATGGAAAAGGAACTATATCTAGATAAATATGCCCATCCTGATGGAGATTTGGGAATCCACAATGTTCTATGTGTAAATGTACTAGCTTTGTGTGTGAAAGGAAGAAAGTTGCTTCACTATCATGGTCCATTTACATCTTATATTAGAGGAATATATCCTGCAGAATCTTGTGTTGCCTTCCATCCCGGAAAAGAGAGAGAGATCCAACATTTGAAAATATCTGAAAAAGAAAGAAAAGCTGCTACAGTGTCCAGACATAAAATTTCAATATTTGTACCAGGCAATGGATCACATAGGTTTGATTTGTGTCTCTTATAGAGATCATTGTTTGATTTCATGGTCAAATGTCGGATAAAGCTTGAGAAAATGAGTTCAAATCTTGGAAAATCGTCCCTTCGTACAAATATTAACCAACTAATATGTATCCGGTCTGTCTTTTTCAGCATCTTTGATTTACGGGACCGTCATTTTAAGCATGTGTATGTGAGAATATGAGGTCAAATCTAAAATTATCACTTTGTATAGATGTCAACAAACACATAGCTACCTAATACGTTCTTTTTGGCATCTTTGATTTGTGGAACCGTCATTTTTAACTTGTGCAAGAATACAAGTTCAAATTTAAGACCTTCACTTTATACGACTATAACAAATCAGTATTTAACATGTGTTGGGGCATTCTAAGCAAGTTATTTAAAAGGGTTATGTTGTATTGCAAGGGTCAGTACACCACAATGTTCAAGATTTTATTGTGATTGTTTTTGGATGCCCACATCTGATATAGAAATTTCAAATTAAAGATGTCTCATTGCATTTGAAAGTAAAACGTGCAAATTTTAAAGCATTTAAGAGGTCTAGCAGTAATTAATTACTGGCCTTTGTAATCATATTTTTCAAAAAGAAAAAGAAGAAAAAGAAAAAAGAAAATGAAAGACTAATGCGGTAGTAGAGCTTTAGGCTGGAGGAGGTGGTTCCTCATGTTTGACTCCTCTGCCTTGACTAGTGTCACGGATTTACCTTTGTATATATCACCAGCAGGGGTGAGGTGACACCCGAGAATATATATATATATATATATATATATATATATATATCATATACACACAGACACACCAAAGTTGAACCTCCAAGTCCTAATCAAGAAACAAAATAAATAGAATTACCCAAGTTGAACCCGAAATTGTCTTAATTGAAATGAATCCGCTTTTGGGCATATTCATTCAATAAGTAAATATACTTGGTTATAGTTAAATAGCATCGAGTAGAAGGTAGGTGATTCAAATCTAAAGATTTGCGTTTTATGAAAATTAAAAAGAGAAAAAATTAACCCTTAAAAATGAACATAAAATCTTAAAAGTAAAAGCTACTGTATATCAATTATTTGTATGTCATAATGTTTAATAACGTTATAATAACTATATCTTTACTTACATAAATGTAATAAGATGTATTTAGAATCAGATCCATATTGTATCACAACTCTTAATGGTACCACCTTAATATAAATGTCTAAATAGAAGATTAATGTTGAAACTTGAAAGATTTGTGTTTTCCAAGAATTTAAAAGGGATTATTACATATAAATGGTGTTAATATTCCATATTTATCATTTGATGGAGTCAAAGTCTCATAATTTTAAAAAAATGAAGTTGACCAAAATGCTAACGTGAACATGAAAAAACATTGTTCACTCTCTCATAGATACCACTTTTAGGTACACAGGTATCACTTTTTGTGGTATCATTTTTTGTCCATTAGGTACCATTTTTGTTTTGGGCATATAGAGGAATCACTTTTATTCACATAGGTATCACTTTTTGTACGTAAGTACCACTTTTTATGCATCAGATATAACTTTTATGTTCTACACAAAAAGTGATATTTGATGACAAAAAATGATACTTGCATGCACAAACAATATTTTTTCATATTTTCATTTTATCGAAACTATAAAATTTTGACTCCATCAAATGTTAAATATAGTTCATTAGCACAATTTATATGTAATAATCCCAATATAAAAACTTAAAAGTTGAAAACTATTGTACATCACTTCTTAGGTGTGGTAACTTACTAAAAGATGAGTAGCATTTGGGGTTTTAATTTTCTTATATAGAGAGAGAAGACATTCACAAACTTACTTTGAATCCGTTTGGGGTTGCTGTTCAAAATAAAATAAAAAAATCAGTAGGTCAAATAATGACAGTTATTAAAAATATGTTAGATGTTTGGTAACACATTATAATAGTACCTTTTACAATTAAATTATTTTTTAATTTATTAAATAACAATATTTGTTTAGACACTACAAAATATTAAATTGAATCTTACCAGTCTTTACCAACAGTTATTACTCATTTTGTACTTATTCCGAAGGATCTCATCTCATAATTATGCATGATTGTTTATATCTCTAGCATGGCCGTTGGATGAAATGTGGAGGAAGTGGGGATAATTGTCTTTATAAAAACAAAAAAATATAAAATTGTCTAATAAAAAAAAGTTATCTAAAATATTCAACATCCCACCCATAACGCAATTTTGAAAGCTCCAAATTATATCTTAATTCAAACGCCCTACTAAGTTAGATAACTATTAAAAGCGTTTTAAATAAGAAAAATGGTACTTACACATAATACTCAAGCCCATGGTGATATGTCACTATAGTGATACTACACTTAGAAAAGATAAAATTTTAAAGACAAAATAATTCTTATAGAATCTCAATTACCAGTAATATCTGTCAACATCCATCTTTATCCCATAGTCAAACCATTCTTTATTTTTTTATTCTCTAATCCTTTTCTCCATTGCCATCATTGATTCCTGATCATAATCAGGATACACAAATATATCATTTTATAGTATTTGGTGAGGAGGATTTTTTTTCCCGTTATCTCCGGTGTCACCACCGTTGCTGCCTTGAAAGACCACTCGTTCATCTTCCATGGTGGCATTCTCACTGTCTCTCCTTTTCAAGTTGATGAACCCGATTTTCTAGATCTGTCACTTGATCAATGAGCCCATTCAATCTGTTATTGATTTCTTGCAAAAGAGTGTTGATCATACACGGCTCGCATATGACACACACTACTTTTCTTTTCCTTTGTCTTTTTTGGAGTTATGATTAAAATTTTAAAAACTTGTTATTTATTTATTTTATGTTTTGCAAAATTTTGCATATTCTTATACATATATATATATACACACATAGATTAAGAAGTATACGGTAATTCAATCCCCATAATTTTGTTTTTAAAATTTTATCAAAACACTCTCCCTCTCCTTTATATCTATCTATCTATCTATCTATCTATCTATAAGAATGGAAGAAAATGTATCCTAATCAAGAATCAACTATGGTAATTGAGAAAAGAAAATAAAGAATAGTTTGACTATGTGATAGAAATGGATGAAAAGAGATATTACTTGTAATTAAGATTTTTGTTAATTGGGATTCTATACGGATAGTTTTATCTTTGAATTTTTTATCTTTATAAGTGTAGTACAACTGACACATCACCATTGGCCCCAATATGATTAATTTATATACAGGGCTAATTGGGGGTGACAATTTAAGCCTAAATTTATTAAATCATCTAAGTCCGTCTATTAAAATTAAATTATTTGAATATTTAAATTTAAGTGAGTGGATTAATAATGAGTAAAAATTGAGTATCTATTTAATTAAAGGGTTAATGATGATCTAAGAGTGAGTATCCATCTTAACCCGTTCAAACAAAATTATATATATTTTTCTCTCTCTTCTATTTTCTCTCTTTTTATGTCATTAAAAAAATAATAATAAAAAAAAAAAATTGTAGCGCTTGATAGAAAATGTTGTAAAGGCCCAACAACAGATATGGTGAATTTTGATTTTCAAGATTGATATTGAAATCATTTCGTGTAGTATGGTGTGAGAGCCCAAGTGGTTTAGAATCAATTGAAGATACAAGTGGTGCAACAACAACTAGCAAATCACGGGACATTGGCGGACCAGAAACATTAATTTGAGCGGACCGATTTGTGTTCAATTCAAGATAAAAAATGTTATTTGTACGGTAGGATCAATTTAGGCTAGAATTAAAATTCATGATATAGGGTCCTAATCTCGAAAGACGAACATTAAGAGTTATTCGTAAAAATGGTGGGAAAAAAAATATCCGATGTGCCTGGCTCATGAAATATTCTCTCAGTAATATGCTATTAATTTTTGTATGACCATGCCACATAATAATTGTATGCCTCTTAAAATGAGATTTGTGTAAAAATAATTATAAAGAAATTTCGAGAGAAATAAATAATTCAATAATCGATCAAAAATATTTCCTATAGTTTGAGAAAAACTACAAGTTTCTTCTACTCGCATTGCATTAGGAGTGTGCTGAGGCAATAGCAAAATAATATAAAAATAAAAATCGAAGTCTGGGTATGTATTTACCCAAATAAAATTAATTATCCAATAAATTTCAAGAGAAAAACTACAAGTTTCTATTGCACTGGGAGCGTGTTGAGTCAATAGCAAAATAATATAAAATTAAAAATCGAAGTAGTATATATTTACCCAAAAAGAAAAACTATTTATAAACAGTAATACTTCACAATTGAAGAAGATTCAAATACTGATTATGGATCTATATCTAAAAGAAGATATGGGAAATTATCTATAAATTAAACATACATCATAATATCTTAGAAAAATATAAAATTTAATTAATATTTTTCTTTTCTGGAATGTGTGGTTACTCAAAAGACGTAAAAGAGAATCTAAACATTCATCACCCCTATTTTGAAGGAATTTATGGGCTCCCCTTAGAGCCCACATCAATAGACTATATTAAACCACAATATAGAATGATATATATTCTCTCGTTTTAAATTTGTTGTTGCTATTTAAAATTTAAGTAGTGATATTTGTACCTTTTTGTTATTATCTAACTAAAGGTTTTTAATTAATTATTTATATACTATACAAGTGGAGGATCTCACTCCTTTATCTGTTGCATTAATGGACCAATTAAAATAAGTAATTCTGATAATTCACTACTGCATTAAATGACAAAATCATTTTCATTAAAATTTTAACTTTTTAAGAGAATAAGTATTTAGCTAGTCAGTGGCTAAGTCACATAGAGCGGGAGAGGGAGCGAGAGCGAATTCGAGAGCGGGAGTGAGAGCGGTAAAATTATGTCATAAATAGTGAGAATTTGAGTGAGAGCGTGCGCGGAGCGTAAGAGCGGGAGCGCGCTCGGAGCGTGAGAGCGATACCTATTGTGAAGAATTGTGTGACTTAGGCCAGTGGTTAAAATTTCCCAACTATCAATTAAGAATATTGAATATATATATTTTGTAATTAAGTGTTAATTTCATTCCATATTAAAAAAGTAGAGTTTTCAACGGATCAAAAAATTTCATTTTAACCGAGAACCCGACGATACAATATGTTTTTCTAATTATATAAAATATCTTGCATATAACTTATAATTATATTTATTAAAACCCCATTAAAAAAAGAAAAGTGGGTCGGCACACTTAGATCAATTGGTTAGATGATCTAAAGTCAAGGATGATTTTAGGGTAGGAGTAGAAACACGGTAAATCTTCTCTACATTGGTATGGTATGTGAGTGTCTGTGGGTTCGTGGAATTTTCATCATAGATTCCAGCTAATTAAGGAGCAAAATAAAGTTTTTAAAACCAAGATTCGTTATCTGTAGTAGACTTTGTAAAGTCAAACAAAAGACGTCACCTTCAAAATCTCTCTCCTTTTTGTAGCATTTACATACGCGCACTCTGTGTAGCTCTCTTACTCTATGTATACAGGGGTGATTGGTCTCTTTAAATGCATAGAAGACTATTCGATATTTGTTAGGAGTTGAAAAACACCTAACCAACATTTCTTCTTCTATTGTTTGTTTCATCTTCTTCCCCTATTCGTTTCTCTCTCTGCACTCAACATTCATGGGAACTCAAGCTCCAACCGACTATATGCCCACCGGCAAAGTAATCCTCTCCCTCTCTATATACATACACATGTATATATATATATACACACACACACATACACGTACGTACATGCATGCCGAATATACTACCTGTATGATTTATACGACTGTATACTCTGCTTCTTCGTGCAAAAAATCTCTGTAGCGGCCCGACTTTGATGACTTCCAAATTTGTTGGAGTTGTTTATTTGTCTTGATTTTTCATGTTAATATTTTGTTTTCATGTTTTAATTTCTTGGTTTATGTCAATTGTGGCTTTCCCAATTAAACAGATTTTCTCCAGTTTGTTTGGTTGTTGAGAATTTGATGATGTAAAAGAGAGAATTTTGGGATGTCAATTTTATCGTCAAAATGTGAAATTTTGCATGGTAATTAAAGTTTGAGGAACCTAAAGTTTAATCTCTCTCTCACGAACACACGCACTTCTCACCGCTACATCAATTAGTGAGTTGTAGTTGGGAAACGTAGACCTAGAGCCTACAACCCCCATTGGGGGATTTAGTAGCCAATTCCTGTGTACTAAGCGCGTTTTTTTCACTTGGTGCGTGCGTGTGTGTGTGTGTGTGTGTGTGTGTGTGTGTGTGTTTTAATGTGTATATACATGTTTTCATTGACTATCTCAGCGTGACCATGCCGGAATAAATGCCACTAATTTCTTTGATTCATTTTTACGAGAGGGACACTTTAACCACGATCACAATCACATGGGTTGTCTGGCAAATCATATATTTGACCAACTCTGAATTAATATTGGTATAAAAATGAATGGTTGGCAAAAACTTTGGATATTTTTTTCTCTCCTTAACTTAAGGTAAGGTTTGGAATCTATTGTCTGTGTAGTCCATTGTTTGGTACTCTTTGTCTATGCCCAAGGGAAGGGATTACTGACTTTTCAGTAAACGTACCTATCAACTCTCCTTCTAAGAAGCTTCCAAATTCAATTCATAGGAAAATTCGTTACACATTCACACCTAAACAAAATCAATTTTTCACCAAAGCCTATTTGATATATATATATATATATTGGAAGTTAGCAATCTGATTTATGGATGAAATTCGAACTCCTTTGGCCAGGGGCAGCGTACGCCCTACCACTGCATTATCACATCACATCTTATTTTATATTTATATATTTCATCTAATTTGAATGACTATTTCATTTAAAAAAAAAAAATCCACTCAAAGCCGTCTAAACTTAATAATTATTATTTATTTATTTATTTATTTATTTATTTATTTATTATTTTGTTGTGGATAAGGTTATGACTCATAACTATTTGCAATTATCATACCGTAATTAGAATCAGCCAGTTGATTTGTTGTTAACACCCGAATTCTAGAAAAGTGAGCTTAGTTGTTTGAAATTTGGCCAAAAGCTTCCCATCATTTAAAATAATAATAATAATAATAATCTTTTTGTACTTATAATAATAATAATAATAATCTTTTTGTGACGTGGAATACAATGATGGCAATGAAATACCATTTCTTGGTTATATTTTTCAGATTGATCTTCCTCTGTAATCCAAACCCAACTTGTAGATGGTGTTAGGAACTAAATTAAATTTCTTCCGATTGTGATTCAAAAATATGGAATTTTGGTATAAAAAAATTATAATGATACTTATATTTTTAAAGCTTTATTTTTTTGGGTCCGTTAAATACTGTAATACATATTGATTTGATTTAAAGGCTCAGTATTTGGTATTAAGGCTAAAAAACAGAGGCCTGGTTTAATGTTATGCAACTAACTTTTAAACTATATCATCTGGTCAGTTTTACAATAAAATGTTTATAACTTTAATACCTTACAAACTAAAACAATACAGTAATGCTATTTGATTCTTTTGTTTTCATTCATGCATATATATATTTTTCCTTGTATTGAAAAATTGTATATTTTTTTCTTTGTACTGAATGGAATGAAAGAAATGTTTATATGATGAACCACAGGTTGATCAACGAACAGCGAAGGAGAAGGCAATTGACGATTGGCTTCCCATCACTTCGTCGAGGAATGCAAAATGGTGGTACTCAGCTTTCCACAATGTCACTGCCATGGTTGGTGCTGGTGTACTCAGCCTTCCTTTTGCCATGTCTGAGCTTGGATGGTATGCTTTGCTCCACAACAACATATATTATATTTTCATTCAATATTATTTTGTAACTTGAAAAATATTGGTGTTTTTGGGTAGCAAAATTTCCATTTTAATTTTGATTTATTAATGCAATTGTGAGTGATGCTTTGAAGTTTATGAGTCAGTTTAAAAATTTATGACCCTCTCCAATTCTATAATATTTCTTGAACGGCTTCAATATGTTCTAAAAATTAACAGTGTTTACATGATTTTATTAAAGCATTTTGCTCTTTTAATGTGCTGCTTCATTGTTTCACTATTAAATTGTTAATTTTTAAAATAGTGAAAACTGTGCAAACAATTTACATTTTTGAGAGGGAAAAGAATATAGATGCACGTGGTTTTGAAAACCTGTGCAAACCATTATTTTCATGTACTCCTCGACATAAAATTTTAATGCATCATGTAGCTTGTTTGGGGCAATCATTTGATTATGAACTAAATTTACATTTTTGAGAGGGAATACATTTTCGAGAGGGAATTTTTATTGTTATTTTTTGATTATGTGAGTTTGAGATGAATAAAGTTGTAGTGTATATAAAAGAAATGGAGTACGTAGTGATTTAATAATGAAATTTCAGGGGTCCTGGTGTAACAGTACTGGTGATATCATGGGTAGTGACATTATACACACTGTGGCAAATGGTAGAGATGCATGAGGTTGTACCAGGGAAGCGTTTCGACAGATACCATGAGCTAGGTCAACATGCATTTGGTGAAAAACTGGGTCTCTGGATCGTAGTGCCTCAACAGCTGGTTGTGGAAGTGAGTGTGGACATAGTGTATATGGTCACCGGAGGAAAATCCCTCAAGAATTTCCATGATTTAGTGTGCGATAAGCCTTGCAAGGATATCAACCTTAGATGCTTCATAATGATCTTTGCGTCTGTCCATTTCGTGCTCTCCCATCTTCCCAACTTCAACTCCATTTCTGTTGTGTCTTTGGCTGCAGCAGTTATGTCAGCGAGGTATGTATATAGTAGTGTATTTGTTTGTATGTTATAAAATTGGTTTAGAAAGATGATATGAAATGATATTAATTGATACTACTACAGTTACTCTACCATTGCTTGGACTATGTCTCTTCACGAGGGTGTGCAAGAAGGTGTGGAATATGGGTATAAAGCAGAGCCAAGAGCAGAAACAGTTTTTAACTTCTTTAGTGCATTGGGTGTAGTGGCATTTGCGTATGCTGGGCACAATGTGGTATTGGAGATTCAAGCAACAATCCCTTCCCCGCCTGAGAAGCCTTCCAAGGGACCCATGTGGAGAGGAGTCGTCGTTGCCTACATTGTGGTGGCCTTGTGTTACTTCCCTGTTGCTCTCATCGGGTACTGGATTTTCGGGAATGCAGTCGAGGACAATATCCTCACCTCATTACAGGGGTCTAAATGGCTAATTGCAATGGCTAACCTCTTTGTTGTCATTCATGTCATTGGAAGCTATCAGGTACGTTAACTTCCTGCCAACTCAACAAATCTTGTTTCTTAATTTTTTTCACACTAGCTACTTGTTGTTTCCATGATTGTTGATGGTACGTTGTCATCTTTAATTATGCAGATTTATGCCATGCCAGTATTCGACATGATAGAAAGTGTGCTGGTCAAGAAATTGAATTACTATCCCAGTTTTATGCTTCGCTTTATTACACGAAATGTATATGTGGGTAAGTAGTGGATTGTGCAGCAGAAGAAGCGTTTTCCTATAATCGCAGCCTCGCAGGTGGTGTTATTTGGTAGCTGACATACATTTTTTATTTTTTTGTTACTTCTGTTGCAGCATTTACAATGCTTGTGGCCATTACCTTCCCTTTCTTCGGAGGTCTTCAAGGATTCTTTGGAGGATTTGCATTTGCCCCTACAACATATTTTGTAAGAAGCTAAGCCAACTTCTTCCTTCTTCTTCTTCTTGTTAAAATTGTATAAATAAATGGTTTCGAGTTTAATCTCTCATTTCAAATATTTTTTTTCTTGCAGCTACCTTGCATCATGTGGCTTGCCATCAAGAAACCAAGGAGATTCAGCTTATCTTGGATTGCAAATTGGGTATGTGTAATGTCACATTTATGTTAATTTCTCATATTTTTTGACAATTGCCTTGAATTAATTAAAACGATTTTGATGAATATGCAGATCTGCATTATACTGGGACTTGGGTTAATGCTTGTATCACCTATTGGAGGTTTAACAACACTCATAAGACACGCCATTACCTATGAATTCTACCCTTAGTCCTTCAACACCAAGACGAGGCTAGGAAGTGGTTTGTGTTGCAAGCAGCAGCATTTGAAGAATATGAAGAGGGGTGATGGTCGGCCATGGCAGAGTGATTTCGTTGAAATTTCTGGAATATTAATATATATGTGGCTTGTTTGTGGAGATTGCAACTCTCTGGCCATGGAACCAACCAAAAACATTTCCTGGAGGTATATATATGAATATCTCCCTTCATGTCTATTAAATATGTGTCCAAGGGAACCATTATATTCTGTGAAATTTAAATTGCTGAGTCAAATATGAAATTGCAACATTCAACCCGAACTAAAATGGAATTAAAAAAAATTTCGATTTATGTTTAAATAATAATAATATATAATAAATCTTGTTTGCTGAAGAGAGTTGTGTCCAAGCAATATACAAGCCTAGCTTGTCAACAGGATAGCAAATTTTTGATTGTGTATATATATTTTTCAGTCACACATTCATGCCTGCCTTTGAGGACTTAAAAACACTGGTCTGTTTATCTTATTGCAACCTTTTTTACACATATAATGGGTTATTATGTAAATGTCACTCTTTCGAAATTATAATTATAAGTTTGAAGCTTTGAAACAATTTCAAATAATATAACACCGCATTCAATGCATTCTATGGCAGATTTGATCACCAAACTTGAAAGGAAAGTTGTATTTCAACCAAACTTGCAACAGACAGTACCAAGTGGAGGTGCTCAAAACCATATGCCAAATAAGTATATATCTTAAACAAACTATATTATATTTTTGTTGAATATTAATAGAACTTATTTGTTACAAAAAAAATAACAAAATAAAAAACTCTAATAACTTTTGAGTTTATCAGCTTAATATACAAAATTCAAATCACATTGTATAACCCAAATGCCTTAACAAAGGAAGACGAAAAACATCTACAATGGACAGGATTGAATCTGATCCTCTATGCAAAAGTTCAAAGTTCAATTATTAAAAAAAAAAAAAAAGATTCAAGGAAAAAAATCAAATTTATAAACCAGGATAAAAAAGTAAAAAAATAAATTTTAAAAATATATATTAAAATAAATTTTATACTAATCTGTGACCACTGATCTCATTATCATAACCTTATCTAGGTTTCTATTCACAATATCCTTTGCACGTATATACATATATATATATATATATATACACACACACACACATAAACACATATATAGAGTATATATATACACACAACTGCAAGCAATTGATGAATAAAAATTTTACCTCAGTTGAACGTGGGATATGATGTGATTTGTGGCCTTTAGTGAGCCATGGCTTGGACACGAACCTGAATCGGCTGACGTATTTGTGTAGAGAGAGAGAGATCTCTCTGCTCTCTTGTTCTATTGGCCGATTCAGGTGCGTATCTAAGCTTTGGCACACAAAGATAGAGAGAGAGAGACTACTGTGTACGAACTATTTCCCGAATAAGCTAAAACCTAACAGAGCGACGCCTAATCTGACTGCCCAAGGTTGTGTTTTATAGACGGGCTCTGTCAGTCTGTATTGTGGCGGCAACCACCAAAAAAGATATGTATGCATTTAGGGTTGTGTCACAGCCGTTGGATTCAATCAGACGTGTCAGATTGGAATCTAGGTCAAAATTTTGAAACCCTAATTTCGGTACTCAATGACATTTGTGCCCTCGGATATAATTTTTATGACCGATTTACCGCTGTGACTTTTTCAACATTAACCCTAATTTCCTTATTCATTGGAATGTGTGCCCTATGAGCAGATGTGTTCTGACAGATTTGTCCCTGTACTCTCTCAACACACATTTTTTCCGTGTGTGCCACTTGTTCTGTCACGATATTAATAACACTGACTCGTGAATACTTGGCACGGACCACTCCACTTCAGTGCTTTCTTTCTTATTTTTAATACTCCGTGTATATATAGTATATACACTATTAGGATGCACGTATTGGATGTCTTATAACTTATAATATATCAAATTATTTATAATTTTAAAAAATTATATTTATATATATATAATAGTATATATTTGAATTTTGTTAGATATTTTGTAATTTAAATTTTGTTAGGTAATTTAAAATTTAATATAATTTTAAATTCATAATAGAAATTCAATTATAATAATTTTTAATTAAATTTTAAAATATAAATTCAAATATACTAATCGTGCATTATATTGAAATTGATATAAAAATTTGAGTTTGTGTGTTTTTTTTTTTTTGAAGACCCTATATTATATTTTATTCTCTTTAAATATATTCTTGTCTAATGTGATAGACTTTTATATAAAATAAAATAAGTAATTTGTGGTAGAGTTATTTTAGTTTCTTTAAATAAATTCTTATTTAATTAGATTTTCTTTTATTAAAAAACTCATAGTAAATAAATAAACACACGTTATATATGAGATAGTTTTAAAGAAAATAAAATAGGTAATTTGTGATAGAGTTTTATAAAAATTATTTTATTTTCTATAAATATATTCATAATAAAAAGATAAGTAAGGTTATTTCTGATAGCGTTTTATAAAAAATAAAATAGTATTAAAAAAAGTCATAATAAATATATAATGTGATAGAGTTTTATATAAAATAAAACCGCTAATTTGTGATAGATTTTATAGAAACCATTTTATTTTCTTTAAATATATTATTGTTTAATTATATTTTCTTTTATTAAGAAAAAAACTCATAATAAATAGATAAATTGGTAATATGTGTTAGAGTAAATCTTTTAAAAACTCTTTTTAAATATATCTTTGTCTAATGTGATAAAGTTTTATTTAAAAAAAAAAAAAATAGATAATTTGTGGTAAAGTTTTATTGAAATTATTTTATTTTCTTTAAATATATCATTGTCTAATTAGATTTCTTTATTAAAAAAAACTCATAATAAATAGATAAATAGTTAATTTGTGTTAGAGTTTTAAGAAAACTCTTTAAATATATCTTTATCTAATGTGATAGGGTTTTATTGAAAAATAATAGATAATTTGTCGTACAGTTTTATAAAAATTATTTTATTTTTTTAAATATATCTTTGTCTAATTGGATTTCTTTTTATTAGAAATTATAATAAAAGACAATTTGGGGTAGAATTTTAGAAAAATTATATTATTTTATATATCAATTAATAAATTTTTTTATATTAATAATTCTTGTCTAATTAGATTTTCTTTTATTTTAACTCAAAAAATAAGTAGATAAATAGATAATTTGTGTTAGAGTTTTATAGAAACTCTTTAAATATATCATTGTCTAATGTGATAGAGTTATATTGAAAAATAAAATAGGAAAAATATTTTATTTTATTTAAATATATCCTAGTCTAATTAGATTTCCTTTTATTAAAAAACTCACAATAAAAAGCTAATTTGTGCTAGTTTTTTGAAGAAATTATTTTATTTTACCTATTTAATTTTAATTAATAATTAATTTGTGTCAAAGTTAATATATTTGAAATTGAATTATTAATAGCACTCCTTTTAATATTTAATGTAATATATATTATCAACACAGAAAGAGCATTGTACTCCCCCAATCACTCAGAAGCGAGTACTACATCAAATAGAAAAGAAACAAAAGACCTCCCATGTAATTCCGTTTACGCATATAAGGTTAATGTTTGCTCAGCTCTCAGTTGTCAGCTATCGGTAGTTGTGAGCTTACTGTTGGAAGAATTTGCTAATGTTGACAATTCCCATGACTTTAGAAACACTCTTTTCTTTCTTCTTCTTCCTCCTGTTATGGGGTGTCTTGCTACCAAGTCATGCTATAACCTCTGACACGCAGCGGTGGGATGCTATTTGGCATCTTTAAGGAACCTGTAAATCAAAATCTACTTATTATCTATCTGAAATAATTATTCCACAGATGTAAGGGCCTTGATTGTTAGTGTTCTTGGTAAGTATGTGTATGCAAACCATACAGTGGCGTGGAGACTTCTATTTAAACCTTTCACAATTGTGTAATTAAGCGCCACAAACAAGAGATAACAATTTAAAATCAGTATTACACACATGGACTGATCTCTCAACTTACTTTGAGATGTTGTCCAAATCTCTCCACTTCTTCTTCTCAGAGAGTTCAGGGCTTTCATTCAAGAGTTTTTTATCCTCGAAAGTTAGATCAGGGTGTATTTTATTTTGAAATTCTCTGATTTCTGTACCCTTCATCCTTCCTCAATGCCTCTATTTATATGCTAATGACATGTGTCCTCTCCTGATAATGACACATAATCATAACTGGGCGGGGCCGGATGAATGTCATTATCTTTTATAATAATCGTATACATATAGATATAGATTTTGTGTTACAGTTTTATAGAAACTCTTTTAATAATATTATAGATTTATTAGGTAATTTGTAATGTATAGATATAGATATAGATTTTGTGTTACAGTTTTATAGAAACTCTTTTAATAATAGTATAGATTTATTAGGTAATTTGTAATTTAAATTTATAGAAACTCTTTTAATAATAGTATAAATTCATTAGGTTGAGTAATTTTTAGAATTTTATATCATTAATAAATATTTTTTGATTTATTAGGTTATTTATAATTTGAATTTTATTAAGTATTTTTTAGAGTTTTATATCAATTAATAAATAAATACTGAAATACTAAAACATTTTACAAATTTAATAATAGTATATATATATATATATATATATATATTACATTAATGGACATTGTCTCCAAAGAGGGGACAGAATGGGTTGGATTGGGTTATAACCAACCCATCGGTACTGTGTGCGATGGGTCACTCTCATTACCATTCTTTGTTTCTCTTTGCTTCCATCACAATCGCGAAGTTTTCTTTCTCTCTGGCTTCCATCACTTTTTTTCCAAACTCGTAAATCACAATCCCGAAGAAACTCCCAGCATCAACGCCATTTGTTATCAAATAGCTCTTCTTAAATGAGAATTAGCAACATACATTCAGCTCTATATATAGAGGCTTTCTACTATCATTTCTTTAACAATGATCTATGATATTCTCAGTTTCTCACTCCTTCATAGAATTCTTTAACAATCTAGAAATTTGAAGAACACTACATAACTACTACCCATTATTAATCTCATAAATATCATTCTGAACTAAAATACTCTAGTTCTTTCCCCCACATCTCTGCAAAATCATAGAAGACTCTAAAACAAAGCATTGCATACACCTTGCATTGTACGGAGTATCATAAAAATAAG
The DNA here is from genome assembly GCA_025631255.1 of Cornus kousa. Classification (NCBI taxonomy): domain Eukaryota; kingdom Viridiplantae; phylum Streptophyta; class Magnoliopsida; order Cornales; family Cornaceae; genus Cornus; species Cornus kousa. The sequence goes on from JAOTQH010000026.1 coordinate 3,193,341, forward strand.
TTTTTGTAGGTACATTTTATTTAGTTCAGAAAGTTTTGATTCGTGTAAACGTCACGAGTATATGTTACATTTTTATTCCTAATTGAATTGTCTTTTTCATCTCTTCTTTTTCTCATTAGATTGAAGTCTTATATTTATAGATAATTATGTCCATGAAATTTGTTAAGGACACATTTATTTATTTATTTTTCCTCCTTTTTATCTTGGTTACTAATGCATTGCGCGGTATTATAATTATATATTTGGACTACTTATTACACAAACATACTTATTTCTTTGTTATACTTTCCTACAATAAATGGATGGGTGCATTTGATTGCTGTTGACCCCTTACTTTTTTTCATCCCTAAAAATCCATTTACTCTCATTTGACAATGTCAAACCTAATTAATGCTGAGGTGTTAAATAAATTTAGTATTGTTTTATTATATTTTATAATCAGTTATGTGTTCAAAGGAAAGCCAGAACTTTTGGCCCAGAAGGCAGAAACGTGTCAAACTTTTTTCTTTGTGGTTCTTAATTGACCACACAAAATGGGGCTAGTCGGTCGGTCCATATTCGATGCATTTGAAGTCTTCCACATAATTTTCTAGGCTTTGTTTTCAATTTTTATTTAATTTCTGTGTGACATCATAAATGTCAAAGTGTTGGACCAGCTTAATATTATTTTCTTGCAAGAGCTTGCATGACACGTGTATAAGGAAATATTCATGG
>JAOTQH010000026.1:3194154-3222348 GCA_025631255.1 Cornus kousa
ACATACAGGTTTCTGTTGATGGGTTTTGGGATTTTTGAGATTTGGTAGCATCATTTGTCAACCAGGTCTTGTTTCTAGGAACATTAAAAAAGTAAACACCATCTGCATTAGATTCATTCTTCTTCCAACTGAAAATGGTTGCATTTTCACTTCCATATTTCGCTCACATAATGCGTTGCATGTCACTCGCAGCTCTTTTAGGAAAATGAACTTATTAATAAATCCTAGATAGTAGGGAATGCGCCGAGAAATCCTCTGCTCGTGGTAGCCATACTTGAAGGTGTGGCGGGATGAAGTCCATGAAAGGTTATAAGAACTTGTTTTTGGACTGTTTCAATTTAATGGTTTTCTTTGGGGGAACGATTTAGACTAATTTTGGCATCATTTCGCAAAAACAACACTTCATCTTATTAATGGTCAAATTTTTTTTTTTTTAACACAAATTTTGGCATTAAATGGAGCTGATTGGGATAGAAGGTGAGAATGATGGTGATGAAATGTAGATGATTGGGCTTCAGTTTGATTGCCCTGTCAAAACCAAACCCGTGTCTTGATGCATTTCAGCTGGTCAACTTTACTCAACACAGATTGTAGACATTTATGAGGTGCTTAGGCCCTTGTAAGATGGGAATGACAGCTGCCAAAGTGAAACAGATGATGCATTTTTTGCATTTCCCGCCAAAAATGCACATATTAATGCGTTGTGGGCATTTTCGTAATCAATGAAACTTTTATGGCTCGACTGTAATTTCTGTATAAATCTGGAGCCAAATTTGAGTTGTCATAAATCTGGGGCAAAAATGGAACTTGCAAAACGGAAGAGACCTCCTGTAAAATTTGACATTTTATCTTTTCCTTGTGTTTTACTGTTTTCTTTCTTTTCCTTTTTTAAAGGTGGTGGTGAAAATGGGGGTGTCTAAAAAGTTTATGCAGGGATTATAACTTTATGAAATTAAACATGATGCAGCTAGGAAATGTGAAGGAACTTCTCCTGACTTTGTACGGTTTGAACCAAAAGAGCCGGACAAGAAGCGTCTAAAAGTCGGTGAACCTCATTCAAGCCCGTCAATTTCAGAAGACCAACAAGAATTGCCTGTTATAACATCGGCATTGGCATCTCAAAAGTCTGTGTTGGAGAACTGTGCTCAGCAGAATATAAATGATCATAGGTGCCGTGACAAAGAAGTTCTATTGGGGACAATGCATTCGAACATTCCTCAATGGCCAAAGCAAGATGTTGACCGGGGCCATGTATCTTCAGCAAATCTGTCAAAGGGGGTGCAAGATGGTGATTTATTTATTTATTTCCTGTTAAATTTATCTTACGCTGACCAACTCCACCTAGCTTCGGCGTATCTCTTGCCATCCCATAAGGAGGTGCAGGGTTCAAGTCGCCCAGTTGGGATGTTGGGACATTGGTGTGTGTGTCTTTTTGTTTGTCCTGCACTTTCCAACCACCACCACCACCACCACCAACAACCACCACCACCACCACCAACAACAACAACAACAACAACCACCACCAAGCCTTTTCCCAATTATTTGGTGTCAGCTACATGAATCCCATATTTCTGCTCTATTTAAGGTCATAGCCTCAGTCAATCCACATGCTATCATATCTTTCTTTACTAACTCTTCCCACGTTAACTTTGGTCTTCCTCTTCCCCTAGTATTACCCTCAATGTGGACTATGCCACTTTTCCTAACCGGCACACTTAAAAATTAGGGAGAAATTTTCTTTTACCTACGCTGAGGTGCCTAATAAATGGGTGTCTGTGGTTGTGCAGGTACTGACGTTATCACTAATAGAAGTCGGTGTGACAGGAATACTAAGCTGGTGGAGCCTTATACTCTGTCACAACAAATTGCATGCCCGGTAAATAGAAACTCTGAACCTTTTCCAAAGAAACCAGTGCAATCTGTATTTTGGTTGAGATTTCTTATATTCTATTGTATTTGGGACACATCAGCTGGGAAAAAAATGGCATGACAGACTCTTAGTTTGGACGTTTGCAAGAAGTTATTTTCAGTTACCTCTAAAGTGTAATGTAATGTACAAGGGCATCACTGAAAGTGGGTTGTGTGCATTTTCGTCAAGAAATTTATTACACAGTTACTATTGTCACCTTTGCCACTATATGTGTTTTTTTTTTTTTTGCATGCGAAATATTTAAACATACATTGTTAGGAAAACGTGTTGTGGTTATATTCCATGAGCAAAAGTTGTGTTATGTTCTATATGTCGTGTCACTTTAGTGGAAGGTATGGATCGACATTGAAGCTTTGATTGTAGATTGAAGACTAGGCCGAAGGATTGCATCAACATTGTACTTTTACTTTCATCAATCACACAATATAAAGAAGGTAAGTAAATTTACGAGACCATAGGATTCAAAGTTAATAATTTAGGAAACTTGAGTGAATTTGGAGTTAAATTCAAATCTAATTATTAATTAGTTTTAATATAATGAAAATTTAATGTTGAATAGTGTTTAAATGGGAATGAATTTAGAAACAGTAATGTTGATTAGAAACCTAGGATTTTGAATTCAGGTTGAATTTTATTGTTGATTTTGGTGAGGATTTCAAGTAGTAAAATTTTACCTTTATGCCTTCGAAAAATAATTAGAAATAAATTTTACAATGAGCTATATATTTATAAACTAGATTCAACAAACTTTCCAACTAATATATGACTATTGACTAATTTCAAATCCGTATGACCCCTTAACAAAGCATCATTTGAAATTATGCTGTGTAGTCAGGTTCAGTAGTAAAGCTCAATCAATTGAATCTTAATCTTGATCGATTGATGTCACACCAGAATAATTTGACCAAAAGCTTGATCGGACGAGAAAAACCCAGAAGGTATTGACTGATACATTGATTCCCAAAGTCAATAAAAAATGCATTTTAAAGTTCGTAAAGGCTTCTGAACTTTCCCCCCTCATCCAAGACATTCCTAATGAATTTTTAGTCATTCCAACACTATAAAAAAGTGTCTTAGGGTCCTCCATAGTCTATACACCAGAAAATCATAAGAGACAATTACACAATTGTGAGAGAGGTTGAGAGTTCCTTTTTAATCACAAGTGAGGTTCTTCATAGAATACCTTGTTATATTGAGTGATTGTGTTATAAACCAAGAAGTTTCATCGAATACTTGAAGATTAGTCAACCATAACACCTCCATATCAATGGATTGGACCACTGATCATAATAAAATCATGGATTAAAGAAGCGAATCACATGAGATACAGTTCTATTGATGAAGGACTGTGTGCCTGAAGAAACTGGGTGCGAGTTTGGTGGATTAGATCCGTGTTTGGAGGCAACTAGGGGTTCCAGGGTTTGGGAGCTCTTAACCCCAGGGTAAATCTTTTTCTCATTGTAGATTTGATTTGTTTGGACTAGGCCTTGTGATATTTTCCCATTGAGGTCTTCCACTTAAAAATCAGTGTTCAGTTGATTGTTCAAATTGAAATTCAGTAAAAATTATCAAAGTGTGCAAGAGACCTGTTCAACCACCCTCCCCTCTTCCCCCGTCTAGGTATCAGAGCCTTGGGTCACAGTCCCTAGATTTCTCATACATAAATACATATTTTTTTTGTAATAACTTACAGATTTGCAGAAAAATGGCGATATTTGGGAATAGGATTTACTCATCAATGAATCATAGATTAAACTAGAACTCCTAATACTTGACCTGTATGCAACATTAACATCTGTTTTTGTTATTTTTTTCTCTCCAGATTAGTTTTGGGTTGCATTTTTGTTTACAGCCTTTTGTTTGTAGGAGCCAAATGATGTACATTTTGGGGAAAAACATATTTTTTGGTAGTTTTTAAGAATATATATATATTTTTTATTGAACCAACTAGCTATTTATGAAATCTTTGTGGAACCTTATTTAGTTATTTTTCTTTTGCTTCTAATTTTCGTAAATAGATGACCCAGACTCCAGCAAGGCTCAAAGTTTACAAGCTGCGCATTTTGTTATTTTTTTCCCACTTCACCTACAAGATGCCCAGAGCAATGATGGTGCCATAATTCCTTTTCTCAACCCATTGCCTTTTTCTTTTTAAGTATTTGCTAGCTGAACAAGATCAACATCAGTAATTCACTCCCTTCCCCCCCTGTGTCTAAGATATTGTTTTTTGTGCTTGAGGCCATTGCTTGACAAGCTGGTTAGTGTATATTTCCTTTTTTCTTTTCATCTATATCTGTGTCAACTGCCCAAAATGTGAGTGGTTGGATAAACATCAGTCATGGTTTTTATTTATTTTTTCCGAAGGCAGGCATTAAAGCTTGACTTTTGCTCTCTCGCTCACTTGTTATTTTGGTCACTTTGGCCATTTTATTATGTATCTCACTTCTGTATATAAACTCCCCCCGGATTTGTAATGCCTTCTGTATTATAATGTTCACATCTGTCTCAGATCTGAGTATCTTGTATCCGTTCCTATTATTTGTTCTTTAGTTTCCTTAAGATTTTGTTTTCTTATTGATTTTTCCCCTGATCCAGTCATGCACCAGAGGTGTCATTTCTTTCTTTTTTATTCCTAAGTGCCAGAGGTGTCATTTTGTAAGGGCTAAGGTGTTGTAGGGTAAAAACTGTACTGGGATTTAATTAATTTTAATCAGAAACTGTAAAAATAATGCAGTGGTACTCGTTTTTGGAATTTTTGTAATATAATGTTTATTTGGAATACTCTCTCTCTCTCTTTTCCTATCTCATGCAGACATGATTACTAATCATGTTCTAAATTTCCAGAAAGCCAAAACAAGCGGCCAAATGCAAATTATCTTTGAATTTCTATTTCTTGTACAACTTTGGTGGTGGTAATGTTATTTCTTGGCATGATACTGATTCTTGTTTTGAAAAGTTCTTCGCATCTGAAATTTCTCATAGTGAATCTTGGAAGAGAGACTCTCTTACAATCTCCTTGTGAGTTGTGAGGATGAGCTTCAATGCTCTCGCCTGCGGTGCAGTGAGAATTAAAGAATTTTCTAAATGCTTAATAAAGCTTTTGGATCTTGTCATTCATGTATTGGCTAGCTCCGGGGCTCCTTACAACATTATATGCTAATATACTTTGCAAAAAATGAGTGTGCTTTAAGTGAACTTACAATGCAAATTTTTCAAGTATTCAACATTAACCTGTACGTATTATTAATTTTCAATTTATGCTTGTTACTTTACAGAGAGCTGAGGGTTTGGAGTGTCCAAACGGTCTTAGTTATCACCATACATCCAGTTCTGTACCAAACAAAGCAACACGTGAACAAAATTTAACAGGAAGCTGTCAGTTTCATGAAATCAGATCTGATGACAAGACAGATAAGCCCACATTGGAAAATACACCTTTGGCACGCTCTCTCCACGTTGCAGATAACAACTTAGAGACGTCAGATGTATGTTCTGGATGTATTTTAGTTGTAGTGACTTTTTTTATCTTTGGTTTTGATTGTGACTGCTTTTTATTTAATTTGTGGAAGGCATCTTTAAACAATGCAAGTCTCTGGGATTGTTTGGGTAAGGTAAACATCTCAGGGAATAGCAACATGGACATACAGTCATTACTGGAATTCGAGGAATTGCTAGACAAGGAGCTGGAAGAAGCACAAGAGTATCGGCATAAGTGTGAAGTTGAAGAAAGAACTGCTCTTAAAGCTTATCGTAAAGCACAAAGGACTTTAAGTGAGGCGAATGCTAGATGCTCTTATCTCTATCAAAAAAGGGAACTATATTCAGCTGATTTTCGGTCACTTATGGTGGCGGATTCGAGTTTGTTCTGGTCCTCTAGGCTGCACAATCATGTTGGATCTGGGCTGAATTTCTCAAATAAGATGTCTGAAGTTAATGTGCATCTGGCACCCACATCAAGTCATCAAATGCAGGCTGAATCCAATGTTCGTAATCTGTCTGATTCAAATATCCATTCTGCTAAGGGATTACTTGAAAATGGGTCTGGCCGGCATGCGGATGGACAAAATTTGGCTGCCAATCCATGCAGTGACCCTGATGCCAGTACATCAGAGCCTCACAAGGATGATGGAGTGACAAATGGTGTCTGTTCTCCGTGCAATGATTTAGAAATTTCAGGAGATGAAAGTGAAGATACATTTCCATTTGACCGTAGATCTGTTCAATCCAATCCAGATTGTCAGCTAGAGGAGATTTATGAAGAAAGGGAAGACATGAATGAGGTGTCAAAAAGAAGATCTTCTTTTGATAACTCTCAGGATTCTTTGCTTCTTGAAGCAACCTTAAGGTCTCAACTGTTTGAAAGACTTGGAATCAAAACTTTGTCAAAGAAGACAGGCTTAACTCATAGCATGAAACCTGCAGTTGGAAAAGAGATTGAGGATGATGATGGTGGGGAAAAAATGGAGATGAGTATGGGCAATATGCCATTCTCAGAAGAAGAGAAAGACCGACATTTTGATCTTGGAGGTAACTTTCGTATAAGGAAGTTGTGTTTGAGTCAGTTTTTAGTATGATCTTCTGTTGTTCCTTATTAAGAATTTTATAACTCATTATATTAAAATTAAACTTTGTTTAACCATATGGTCCTTTACTTTCCCATTTTTTTTCCCATAAGTTTTGGGAGATCTTCATTGAAATTTGTGTTAAAAGTATTAATAATTGGTATTTATCATTGTTTATTTTTGCTGATGATAAATGAAAGAGAGTAGGAATCTTTTGATTTGAGAAATATGTTGTTTCATGTACTCTATTCCTGTTTAATGTTGTCGACATTTACTTCCTGTATGACACTTTTCATATCCTTATTTTGTTTTTCTTTGACAATTTTTTTTTTCAATTTTTTTATTTTATTTTTTGGGTTGTGGGATTGTCTCTTTTATTTATTATTTTGTGTTTGGCTTTTTTTCTTTGCTTTGCCGTCTTTTTTGGGGGGGTTGGGAAAGAAGTTGCAGACATAGTTCGAGAGTACACTGGTGCTTCAAATATCCCTACCATCTTCTATTCTTGCCATGAGGTTTATACTGTACCCATTTTGCAACTAAGGGTTACACTGGACTATAACAGCTTCTGATAGTTGCAGTTATATGTCCTCACTTGATATGTTTACCACCCAAAATGTTGGTTATTTTGTTTTTGCCTGTTATTTATTTATGTATTATGTTCAAAAATTGTACTGATTGGGAGGAAGGGAATATCTATGAGCTTCCTATCAACAACCGCTGCCATGATCAGAAAGGTTCTTCTAATTATGCATCTCTTTCTAGTGCTGATCCTTTGGGCTGCTTTTTTTTTTTTTTTTTTTTCCATAGACGTTCACCAATCCAGAATATCCCTTATGCCTGCAAGCCCTATTCTGAGGAGTGCATTTGGACCCATGAAAGCTAAAGCCTTGAGCGGCTTAGATGGATTACAGGCTGGAAATCAGCTGATTCACTCTTATGATATTTACAATGGCAAGGGCAATGGTGTTGGCTCTGATGAAGCCCGGCCAAGAATTCTTAGTGTGAACTCGATGGAAGATACTTCGATCGATAAATGTTTCAAAAACGATGGCTCTTACTCCTGCAATCTTGCAATTGACCCCTTTTGGCCACTTTGCATGTACGAGCTCCGAGGAAAATGCAACAATGACAAATGTTCCTGGCAACATGTTAAAGATTATGCTAACATAAATATGAACCATGATAAATCTGACAGTGCAGGTAGGAATGCCATTTTTGATATATAGAAACCTACCTTTTGTAACTGTACATATTTATGAATTCTTTCCTTTTGCAGATTGTCAGGTTGGATTGTCATCAAACAGGGGAAATTATGGTGCAGCAAACCTTTCTAAGTGTATCGATTGCCTTGTTTTGGCTCCACCCACTTATACGGTGTGCTTAGATATTCTAAAAGCTGATTTGTATTCATACCGATCTGTTTTAGACCGATGCATTGGGCAATGCTGGATAAAGTGTTTCAGCTTTTACTTGGTTCTTTCAAATTTGCTTCCAACTGATTTGGCTGCAGATGAGCGACTCTTGCATGGCAGCGAAGCTCGTATTGAAGTCCATGGGACTTGGAATAAACAATCATTGTATTTTCGCACTAGAAATGGCACATTGGTTTGTCAAAGCTTTCTTTTTCTTTTCTTACTTATATATATGTTTTATTATCTCATAATGTTCTTTGTTGTTGTTTCTTCTTTGGTATATAATTTGCTTTTCGTATTTCTGTCTCTCTTTTTTTCTATGTTTTGTTTTTTGTGCTTTGCAATTTTTGCCAGTCAGGTTACAGAGTAATAGGAAATGCTTTGCAACTGGAAGTTAATCACAAGTTCTTTTTGTTATTCATGGTGTTCTTTGGATGAAACAATTTCTTTGGGTAGTGAAGCATAAAACACTAAGTATACATGTTGCAGCTAATCACTAGTTCTTGTTGTTATTCGTGGTGTTCTTTGGATGAAAGTATTTCTTTGGGTAGTGAAACATAAAATATTAGGCATACATCTTGTGGTTTTCTTACGTAAGGATTGAATAGCTGATATGTAGTGGATTTTGATGCTGTGGTGCTTGCAGTATACTTCAATGCGGACCTTGGATACTTATGTTTTGTTTCTGTATTATGTTTTGAGATTTTGTACGACTCTAATTTAACAAGACCTTAATCCCAACTGCTAAGGGTTAGCTAGATGAATACTTCTTTATCCATCCAGGTTCATACAGAGTTATGAATGTTTACTTTTAGGCTGTATGTCATCTCTCCCACCATTGACACGTGTTCTCAACTTTTTCCCTGGCAATCATGTCTTTTTTTCTGTTAGATTTGTTGAGTGCTGTCTATTCATTTTCCCTCTCTCTTAATTCTTTAGAATTAGTTGAAGTCATGGATTTTCAACCTTTTTTTTTTTTTTTTCCTTGGTACTCAGACACCCCCCTCTCCAAGGAATTGTTTGCACCTAAGAGGCACCAGGGCAAGTGACTTATCCACTTGAGCCAACCCCTTGGGTGCAGCTAATACACAAGTGATTTGGAAATTTTGTCCACCTGCTAATTAATATTCCCTAGATTTGTTAAAAATAAAAAAAAATAAAAAATGGTTTACTTGTTATGTTCTGATATGAGAGCTTCATCAATTCGAATATTATTCTTGCTTACAAGTTATTATTATCATTTATTAAATGGTTCCATGTCATTGATTTGACCTATTGTTTATTCTTTGTTCTTTGATTTGGTAGATTTAATACTTCTCTTTGCTATGATACGTCTTTCAGTCCTGTAAAAATTCCTAGTTTCATATTACAGACAAATAATTGTCTTGTTGTCTTTTAGGAATATGCTCTTATTTGCTCTAACTTTCCTATTTGCATATTTACTTTAGAGTCAATCGGGTCAATATGTGGTTGACAATGATCAATCCCTAGAGATGGCTCTCCTTACTCTGAATCAGGAGGTCAATAAAAAAAGGGGTAAATCAGAGGTAAAGTTACTACTTGACCAGAGATTATTGACCAGTAGCGTTGTGATTATGTTCAGAAACTTTTGTACATGTCATCTTATTCATATTTTGGAAATGTGTAGGCTCTTAAAGTGCTTGGTCGAGCTGTTGTAGCTGATCCAACATCTGCAGCTATCTGGATTGTTTATTTGCATATTTACTATAGCAATGCAAAGCAAATTGGAAAGGATGACTTGTTCTATCATGCGGTATGCTCATGTGTCTTATTATTTAAACTAATACTATGTTGTTTTCAACATTATGTGGACTCTGACAAAACCTTAGAGACCCATATCTGCACTAAGCTGTTATTTAATTGATCTTCATGTCAAAATCTTTAATGATTGTGTCGGTATATGCACCTGTTGAATCTTCCTGATTTTTTATTTTATTTTCTTATTTGAGATTAATGACATTGTGGATCAATGTTTTTGGTGCTCTGTGTCCTAATGTAATTTTGAGAATTAAGTGTATAAACTGTAAACAGTTTTATTCTGTTCTTCAGGTTGAAAAGAACAAAGGATCTTATGAGCTCTGGCTTATGTACATCAATAGTCGGATGCAACTTTCTGGTCGATTGGTTGCATATGATAATGCTCTCTCAGCGCTTAGCCGTCATGCATCTTCTTCTGACAGGGACCCATTGCATGTTAGTGCATGCATCCTGGACATTTTTTTGCAGATGATGAATTGTTTGTGCATTTCCGGGAACATTGGCAAGGCCGTCGAAAAAACCTATGGGCTGTTCCCTACTACAAAAAGTTCTGATAATCCTGGCCCTCTATTGCTTTCTGATATCCTTCCATGTCTAACGATTTCTGACAAATGTATCTTCTGGATATGTTGCGTGTACCTCGCAATCTACAGGAAACTCCCTAATGCGATACTTGAATTATTTGAATGTGAAAAAGAACTTTCTGCACTAGAGTGGCCTTTCACTCGTTTAACAACTGATGAGAAACAACATGCAGTTATGCTGATGGAAATGGCAGTTGATTTTCTGGCGTTGCACATTGATAGGGAATCACTTAAAAGTGAAACTACTCTTAAAGCGGCACACCTGTTTGCTGTCAATCACATTAGATGTATAGCAGTGCTTGAAGGCCTAGAATGTAGTCGGAACTTGTTGGACAAATACACCAAACTGTATCCATCTTGCTTGGAACTTGTCTTGATGTCAGCACGAGCACATGATCTTGATTTTGGTGATTTGAGTTTTGTAGGGTTTGAAGAGGCTCTTATTAACTGGCCGGAAGAAGTCCCTGGAGTTCAGTGTATCTGGAACCAGTATGCTGAGTGTGCTCTCCAGAATGGGAGGTTTGATTTTGCGAAAGAACTCCTGGACCGCTGGTTTCATTCTGTTTGGGAAGTTCAATATTCTCAAAATCAACTTTTGAATACCATGTACGGTGAGAACTTCCTCAGCACGCCAGAATCAGCTGAAGAATCAGATCCTCGCAGTTGGATTTCTAATTCTAATCAAATAGATATTTTGTTTGCTCTTCTTAATTTCTGTCTCTATAAATTGTTGAATGACAATCGCTTTGAAAGTCGTAAAGCCATTGATAGGGCATTGAAAACTGCTGCTATTGCTGGTCCCGAGTACTATAAACATTGTGTGAGAGAGCATGCTGCTTTTTTGCTTATGGATGGTTCACAAGGTAAGATGGATGCTCCCAGAAGTGGAATATTGAAGATCGTTAACAGTTATCTGGTTGATGCTAGGGTTTTTCATGCCTCCGAACCATTGTCTAGAATGTTCATTCAGAGCACCAAGAAACCAGTCCGACATCTAATTAGCAAGATTTGGAGTCCAGTGTCATCTGACTTTTCACTGCTGAACTTGGTTCTTGAATCCTGGTATGGCCCATCTCTCTTACCCCAAGGGTCCAGTAATCTAAAGCAACTCGTGGATTTGGTTGAAGCCATCATGGATATTCTGCCGTCCAACTATCAGCTTGCAATATCTGTTTGCAAGCTACTGAACAGAGGCTCTAATTCTTCCGATGTAGCTTCTACCGGTATTTCGTTCTGGGCAAGCTCACTTTTGGTCAATTCACTATTTCAGGCTGTTCCAGTTGCACCAGAGTTTGTGTGGGTAGAAGCAGCTTATATTCTACGTAGTCTTATAGATATTCAGTCCATCACTGAGGGTTTCCATAAGAGAGCTTTATCTGTATTCCCATTCTCCATTATGCTGTGGAAATCCTATCTCGACTTGTCTAGGGCTACTGGAAATACGAATGCAGTCATAGAAGCCGCAAGAGAGGTGGGGATTGAGCTTGATTGTGATGATCTCAAGTAATGAAGATTACTGGTTGGTATGCATTGGGTGTTCAACTGATGCATATTTGATGTCCTCTTGATTAGAAGTGATTTAGGAGTTAAAAGGCCAAAGCTCAATTGTAGATGATAGCAAATTAAACTGTATATCCTTGTCTAGACAATTTTGGGTGGATAGGAGGATCATGAGTGCTGATGTCATGTCAAAATAGGAACCCCAGGAGTATACATAACAATACTGTTGATAGATTTGTCTGTCAAACAAAAAGCAGAAGAGAAATAGAGGTTTTTTGGGGGGTGCTTTTCGAGAACATGTTGTAGAGAATTGTTCTCTCAAGTAGGAAGAGAGCTATATATGTTTTTTTTCATGTATTTTCTTTTCAAGTGCTAAATTCAGAGTGAGTTCTGTACTTCTTAAAGACTAGACAGCAAAAATTTATTCCAGATGCTGAACCTAAATTGTATGCGTGCCTCTGCAACACTAGTGGAAACCCAACTTACCAAGTTGTTCTCTTTCTCTACCTTGAAGTGTTCTCATGATTATTAAATAAAAAAAATTAAAAAAAGGTACAAGTGCTCACTTCTGATTTAAGTGGTTTTCTTCCCTTTCATGTGAAACTAAGCTTTTGAATTGTGAGTGAACTCTCTTTTTGTTTCTTCTTTTTCATTATTATTATTATTATTTAATTTCCTTTCCAATATTTGAAGCATTTCTTGTACATTGATACATATATTGGGTGGTTGTATTCCTTCCATTTTAATTGTTAAGAAGCAACAATACCTTTGCAATATTCTAAGAAATTAGAAAATGCTGCTATTGTTTATTTAAATATGGTGTTTTGGTAGGACAGATTTGTGTTTATTTTCTGCTACTGTTTCTTCTTTTTCATTATTATTGTTGTTTATTTATCTGCTATAATTGTTTTGGTAGGACAGATTTGTGTTTATTGGTAAGACAGATTTGTGTTTATTATTTTTTCGATATGTTAATTCTTCAATTTCTGTTGCTTTTGTATGTCAGCAACTTTACCTTTTCCAATATTGGTTAGCAAATGAGTTGGCTTTCATTTCATGTTTGTTTTTCTCTGTTTCATTCCTTAAAAGAGTTTTTGTAGCAAACATTTGTGTTTGAGTTTTGTTTTCCATTCGCGACTTGGTTCTATGTCACTTCAGAAGCTCAAAATCATCATGAGTTTGGTTGGGCTTCTAGTTTTATCCATTTTCTTAATGGGAGCATTCTCAGAAGGGGTTTCAAAACCTGATGAGGTGAACATTGGCGCTATTTTCACATTGAGCAGTATCAATGGGAAAGTTGCAAGAATTGCCTTGAATGCTGCAGTGGAAGATGTCAATTCCGATCCTAGTGTTCTTGGCGGAAGAAAACTAGCCATCAAAATTCACGATTCCAACTACAGTGGATTTCTAGGCATAGTCGGAGGTCACTTTTCTAAACCATTTTATGCAATTAATCATTAGTTTTTTCGCTTTTGATTATGTCTTGTTGCTTATATTCCCCCTACATGTTGTTCATTTTCTTGATCAGCTGATTTTATTCTTATGATCACAGCATTAAAATACATGGAGTCTGATACTGTTGCTATAATTGGTCCACAACATTCTGGGATGGCCCATGTACTCTCACATCTTGCGAATGAGCTCCATGTCCCTCTGCTGTCATTCACGGCTCTAGACCCCACCCTCTCTCCTCGACAGTACCCTTACTTTATCCAAACCGCGCCTAGTGACCTATTCCAGATGACTGCCATTGCAGAGACGGTTAGTTATTTCGGTTATAGAGAGGTAACTGCAGTTTACTCTGATGATGATCAGAGCCGGAATGGTATAACTGTATTAGGGGACATACTTGCAGAACGAAGGTGTAAAATTTCTTATAAAGCAGTACTTCCCCCTGACCCTACAGCAACCCGAACTCAGGTGACAGATGAATTAATTAAAGTTAGATTGATGGAATCTCGAGTAATTGTTTTACACACATACTCCAAAACAGGTCTTTTGGTGTTCGATGTGGCCAAGTATCTTGGAATGATGGACAGTGGATATGTTTGGATTGTTACTACTTGGCTATCAACTGTTTTGGATTCCACTTCACCAATTCCTCCAAAGACATCCAACTCTATGCAGGGAGTTCTCACCCTTCGGCCCCATACACCTGACTCGGAAAGGAAAAGGGCTTTCTCTTCTAGGTGGAATCAGTTGAGTAACGGGTCTATTGGGTTGAACCCTTATGGTCTATATGCTTATGATAGTGTTTGGATGATTGCTAAGGCAGTTAAAGTGTTTTTGGATCATGGTGGCACCATCTCATTCTCCAACGATTCAAAATTAGCTCATCTACGCGGAGGGACTCTGAATCTTGCCGCATTGAGCATATTTGATGGCGGAAAGCAATTGCTTAGCAACATTCTGAAGACTAATATCACAGGGTTAACTGGTCCTATTCAGTTTAATCCGGAAAGATTCCCTATGCATCCTTCATTTGATGTCATTAATGTAGTTGGAGATGGATACCGGCAGATATGATACTGGTCTAATTATTCAGGGCTATCTGTTGTGCCCCCTGAGACCCTTTATGCCAAACCTCCCAACCGTTCAACCTCAAGTCAACAATTGTACAGCGTGATATGGCCAGGACAAACAACAGATCAGCCTCGTGGATGGGTTTTTCCAAACAATGGGAGGCAGTTAAGAATTGGAGTTCCAAACCGAGTGAGTTATAAAGATTTCATTTCTCAGGTCAAAGGTACTGATACGATCCAAGGTTACTGCGTAGATGTATTCGTTGCTGCGGTAAAGGTGCTTCCATATGCAGTTCCTTATAAGTTCATTCTCTTTGGAGATGGTCACAAGAACCCAAGCTATGCTGAGCTTGTACATATGATTACAACTGGTGTGAGTGGAAAAAGAAATACTAATTTGATTTTATTTTTATTAGACCTGCGTTTTCTGCTGATTCTTAAAATTTGTTGGTGAAGGTTTTTGATGCTGTTGTTGGTGACATTACAATTGTCACAAACCGTACAAA
Source organism: Cornus kousa (assembly GCA_025631255.1). Classification (NCBI taxonomy): domain Eukaryota; kingdom Viridiplantae; phylum Streptophyta; class Magnoliopsida; order Cornales; family Cornaceae; genus Cornus; species Cornus kousa. The sequence goes on from JAOTQH010000026.1 coordinate 3,208,950, forward strand.
GAGTGTGGATTTTACTCAGCCATATATAGAGTCAGGGCTAGTCATAGTGGCACCAGTCAGGAAGCTGAACTCGAGTGCTTGGGCTTTCTTGAAGCCATTCACTCCATTAATGTGGGGAGTCATAGCTTCTTCTTTCCTAATTGTCGGAGCAGTGGTGTGGATTTTAGAACACAGAATAAATGATGAATTCCGGGGGCCGCCTAAGAAACAATTTATCACAATTATCTGGTATATCAGTCTCCTAATATATGTATACTGCAGTTTATGCTTCGATCTAGAACTACATGCAAGCAAGTAGTCATTTGATTTGCATTGTTCTCTCTATCTTGCAGGTTTAGCTTCTCAACTATGTTTTTTTCACACAGTAAGTAATGTATCCACCCTATATATGCATAGAATATTTGCATATATATATATATTTGAGGAGTATCCTAGCTAATTAATGGTGCTAACTCACAATTAAGTGATTCAAAATTTTCAGGAGAAAACACAGTGAGCACACTTGGCCGCATGGTTCTGATTATCTGGCTTTTCGTGGTTTTGATAATTAACTCGAGCTATACTGCAAGCCTGACATCAATTCTCACAGTGCAACAGCTATCCTCACCCATCACAGGAATTGAAAGCTTGGTCACGAGCGATAAGCCAATTGGGTTCCAGATAGGATCTTTTGCTGAAAACTACTTAATCGAAGAACTCAACATCGCTAAATCTAGGCTCGTTCCTCTTGGCTCACCAGAAGCATATGCTGATGCACTTGAGAGAGGAACTGTTGCTGCTGTGGTTGACGAGAAGCCTTATGTTGAGCTGTTCTTTTCAGACTACTGCCAGTTCACAATTGTAGGTCAAGAGTTCACTAAAAGTGGATGGGGATTTGTAAGTATCTTCTTAACTCTTAACCAAATTATTTTCAACTAATAGTAAGTTTTCACATCGTTTATGCAACAACTATATTATATCGTTATTTCATGGTACTGACGATGCAGAACCTAGGCACAGAGGAGGGGTCCTGATTCATTTTTGAGTTTGAAAGCCAAGAATTTTGTTGGATTTGATCATTTTCCTTGTTTTCTCTTGTTATAACTAGGCATTTCCAAGAGACTCTCCTCTAGCCATTGACATGTCTACCGCCATTCTCACATTATCAGAGAATGGTGACCTTCAAAAGATACATGACAAGTGGCTGAAGAGAACAACAGCTTGCAGTTTGCGGAGCTCTCAGCTTGAGTCAGACCAGCTTCAGTTAAATAGCTTCTGGGGACTTTTTCTCATTTGTGGGATTGCATGCTTTCTGGCTCTCCTTGTATATTTCTGCTCCATGTTGCGCCAGTTCAGTCGATACTTTCCTGAATTGTCTGAGCCCTCTAGCCATGGCAGTTCACGCTCTGCACGAGTCCAGAGATTTTTTTCATTCGTGGATGAGAGGGAAGAGGTATCAGAGAGCAAGTTGAAGAGAAAACGTACAGAAATGTCATCAAGTGTGGACGGGAGGGAACTTGAATGATACAATGGATGGATCCAAGAAAACGCATGGGATTCATTATCTGGTATTAAGTGCATGTTTTGACTGTCTGATCATCGTATAATATGGAGCATTATGTTTAATGTGTAAAATACGCAACTATATAAAGTAACATGGATTGATAAGAAATCCCAAATGTCAGCGTTGACCTTCACACACTGTGATCATCTTTGTTGTTTTTGACAGAAATTTAGTGTTGCAAATGAAGACCAGCTTTTATATTTTTACAAGTTCAGCAACCACAGACATGCAACTCTGCCCATAAATTCTTGGCCCCCTTGCCTAAAAGATTCTGCTTTTGAAATTGTAACCCTCCTCCGGTGCACAAAAAGGAGAAGGAAAATGTAAGTTGAGCAAGACACGACGACAATATATATATATATATTTCTCTCTATCTACAGACTACAAACTTGTTTCCAAACAGCTCAAAACTACCTTTTTATATTTATTTTGACACTGTTAATTTATTGACCATCTTCACAGTTCAGACTCTCTAGTCTCTACCAAGCAAAGCAATGATTCTATTGACAAACCCATCAAATTTGATCACTGATGGTGTGCTCACTCTAATAAAAAATGGAAGTCAATGAAAATTAGGTCTGGCACTGTCATCTGATAAATGATGAGCCAAGGAGGGCTCCGCTGACTCCTCCTGGGCTGGAAAGGGGTGACAATGCGATGATGAGACGGGGACGGAGATTGGGTAAGAAATGATGGAAGCTTATTCCGTTGAAGAGGGGAATTTGAAGGCTTCTGCATTGGTAAAGAAGATCAACGGTCGGCATTGATAGAGAAGATCAACAGGGTTGGTGCTAGGTTTATTAGTAGCATTCTCCTGTTTAATTTTGTTGCAACATTGATTGCTATGATTTTTAGCTTGCGGTGGCATTTAATATTTTAGATGCTATCTTTTGGGTCAAGGAAAATGGTGAACAGTTTTTTCTCTCTTTATTATTATTATTAATGTGAAAATGACAAACAATTGCCCATAGCTTCTTTTAAAGGTCTCCTTAACCTAAAAGATTCCACTTTTGAAGTAAAACTCTCAAAGTGCACAAATTGGAAAAAGTAAATATAGTCGAGTGAAAGTAAATATTTTTTCTTTCTATAGACTACAAACATGTTTCCAAACACCTCAAAAGAACATAAAAATAAAATAAAATAATGAAAATGAAAATGAAAAAACTCAAACCATCTGTGGAACCTTTCAGTTCATCAAAAACCAAGTCAGTTGTTCTTGGAAGCAGCAACCTGCTTTGCACCAACAGAGAAGAACTCACTAATCACTTCAAGGGGCATGCCCTTGGTTTCTGGAACCTTCAAGAAAACAAAAACCCATGATATAATGCACACAACAGCATACATGCCAAAAACACCAGCTAGGCCAACAGAGTTGAGCATCACAGGAAGTGTGTAGGTAACAATTATGTCGCCGATCCAAAATGCGAGAGCACAGATAGCAATGCAAAGGCCACGAACCCGGGTGGGGAAGATCTCCGCGCAGAGTATGTTCGGAACTGGGCCAAATCCCATGACAAAGCAACAGAAGTAGACCACAACACTGCCGGTCGAGATGGCCGCATTTGCAACAGTGCCCAAATTCACTACACTTCCAATGACTAGAATGACCAGTGCTGCTATCAAGACAGGGATTGTGCTAAGAAGCAAACTCCTGCAATGAGAAAACAGGGGGATAAAGCACTGTAAGAACAATAAATACATACATAAAATAATGGGATTTGCAATATTAACCTGGGAAATGGGAAAACAAATGCCGGAAATCGTTTTATCCCAAAAATCATAAGCAACTCCTTTTTTTTAGAAGAATCTGACACTATTGGATGGAGACCACCTGGGAACTCCAGCCGAATGGCTGTCCAGAAACGTTTCTAAACATTGCTAGCCAAGTTCATGCAACCGAAGTTGTTAGTTGTTTCAAATGTTTTGTGACAATTGAGATAGTAATTGACCACCATCATACTTCGTACAAACTCATCAAAACAAGTCCATAAATTTGTAACATGGTTGAACCCCCCACTAATTAGAATTCAGAACTTCTAGAACCACCTGTCAATATTGTATAATTTTGGTTCATGAACTAACAAGGTACAAAAGCTGTAGGATCCAAATATTAAAACTGAAATGAGCAACTAGGCCAACACCTAAATTACTAGTACTCAACATATACTGTCGTCAAGATATAATCGTGCCCAAATGAAACTTCTAAGGATAAAAAATAGGTCATTATTCATCCATGCCAGTTCCTTGAAAACCAAAAGATCTAATTCCACATTCAAACCAAAATTTTTCTTCAAGTTTGAATAAGGAGAGGTCTGAGGCCGGCCGACAGTATACCAACTTATTATAGGGATGGCAATGAGCAGGTAATCATCAGGCCACCCCATTCCAAACCCAACCCAAGTAGGGCCAAAATCTCCCAGCCCCGACTACAATGTCTTCCAGAGTCTCCTTGAGGTCGAATCAGAATAAGTGGGTAGCAACTAACTTGATTAAGAAATAAATATAGTTGTATACGGGTATCGTAAATGCATGTATGTAAACTACATAAAACCTTGATTTTTACTTAAATTATGTGTTCAAGTATATGATGAAATGATTTCCCATGTACAGAAACAATGCAAATTATCCAACCCAGCAGAATGACTATCACCCCCAATGCCCAAAGCCTTTTAAATAAAAACCGGCCGAGCAGGGTGGTTTATCGAACTTAGACAGAAGTTGCCATATCTGACACAAAGAGGCACTCTAAATCTACAGAACCATGAGAAAGGCTTCCATGCACCTTTGAAACATGGACTACAATTATGCCCAGAGTAAAGGGAAAAAATAATGTTAACTGACAGTGACATCAATGAGAATCAAGGGAAAACGATGATCTTGTCAATTCATAGCATACTCCGCAGTAATGACAACAGAACAGAAAGACAACAGGAAGAAAACTACCTCCTTCCAGAAATATCCATGAGCCTCATGGCAACAGCTATACAAGGAAGCATCAGCAAGGTTGTGATGGCACTGATAAGAAGAGATGCAGATACCGAACTAATGCCCATATTTGACAAAAGAACCCCAACGCCTGCTTGCTCCAGAATTTGAGGTGTGTAGTAGAGAACCCCATTTATGCCAGAGAACTGCATAAACAATAAAAAACCTAATAAGCTAGTTAGAAACAGAGTGGAACAGAAAATGAAGTACAAGCAACCATCAATAAAGTGAGAATACTGGGCATTCCAGACTTTATCCTACTGTTAAAAGAAAACAGTTTTTACACAGGAATTTATCTGTATTAGTTTGAATTTATTTATGATAATAATAACGATAATTAATTATGATAAAACAGTACATTATTTTACCAAAAAAAATCAGAATGTATGAAAAAATACTTGAATAACCTGCGTGAGAACTGAAGGTCTGGTTGATTCAGTTCTTTGAAAACAGTTTTCAGATATTTTGACGACAAAAAACAATTTTCAGGTGACTAGAAGACCATTCTCTCAAATCCAGACAATTTTTTTACTCAGTTTTCAGAAAACTGTCAATCATACGATATTCAAATTGTTTTCTGAAATTCTGTTCTGTGACAACACACAACTGTTCTCACAAAACTGAACCAAGCAGGCACTGAATTTCCGAAGAGGATATGACAAATGTAACCTAAAAGTTGTTCAAAAAGAAAGGAAATCATTGTCAAGAAAGTACAGTTCTAACTGAAAACAGGACAAATGTCGACAAAATTTCCAGCATTGAAAAACTTAAACACAAATGATAAAACTTCTTCAATAATTTAATCAAATTTAACATACCTTCTTCACCACTCAGAGGAATGATATTAATGAGAGGATGACAGTTAGGAGTGACAATACTTTACGCGACATGCTAACACGACTCAAACACGACACGGTACAAGTGGGTTTGGGTTTGGTTTAATCGTGTTCGGATTGTAATAGTGTCGACATTTATTGACACGCTTATAAAACGTGTCGTATTCATGTTTGACCCATCAACTCATTTATAACCCAATTAGACCCGTTTAACTAAACGTGTAGGATAAACCTGTCATGTTCTTGTTAGAAATACCCCTTTTACCGGTTACACATATCGTGTCGTGTTACTCGTAAAATAATCATGTCGTGTTCATGTCCAGGTTTCTTGACACGAATAATAATCGTGTGGTATTCGCCAACACGAATTGCCACCCCTTAACAGCTTTCAATTAGATGAGCTTCATGAGATCTACTTAGTGTCCCTGTCCAATCAGCAAAGGTACAAGGGTAGACAGGGTGGTATGATAAAATGCACCAAACATTTTTTAGTAGTATTCCTGGAAACTGAAAACCTGCTAATAACACGGAGAAGAAAAGACCATTTTATGGAAAGGTAAAAAATTTAGGAAATAAGGAGATGCTTGGCGAGCCACAAAATGAAAAGGCCACTGAATGATATTCTTCAAGAACTAAGAACTTCCCAAGAGGAGAACAAACAAAACTTCAGAAATTCCTAAGGATTCTATCCGTTTTACCTGCTGAAGTATTTGAATCCCCACCCCTACCGCCAATGCATGCTTGACGCCTGGTTCAAAAAGATCAGTCCAGCTTGGCCCTTTCACAGCAGTTTCAGATGGGTGAACCATAGCTGGCCCAACTGGATGCTGATTCATAAGCTCCTTAGAATAAAGAGCTGGTTGACTCACTAAAGCGGCAGCCTGTATGAATTCACCCTCTGCATGGAGATCACCACCAGGAAGAGAAACTATAGACCCACGCTGAGATCCAGGAACGCCTTCCTGGTGCAAATAAATTCTCTTAAATCCTCCTTCCTTCTTGCCATCTTCACCTTCTCGCTCAGTCCATCTCCATGCCAACTGCCAACCACCACCAATTCCTGCGCTGTTGAGTGGTTCCCCTGTGTTCCCTTGCACGAGACTACCAGTCCTTGTGCTTAAAACACTGCCATGGGAAACAGGTGGGACCAAGTCTTTCTCCAAACTTGTTGTCTGACGTGAGATCAATGGAGAGTGCAAATTGTCATCAGAATCATCAACAGGGGCGTCAGATGTGTAATCCTCACCATCTCTGCCAACGCTCTCTTCATCCCACTCTTCATTTTTAGGTTGATTTCCAGCCACGCTGAACATGCTGCCAAAGTGTGGAAAAAACATGCTTCTCATGCTACCTGTCTCAGGAAGCTTCTCATGGACACTGCCAAAAAGGGTGACAAGAGGGTCCATGAGGGGTATATTTTGGTTTGCAAGGCTTCCTTGGCGAGACACCAAACCAAGAGTACTCTGCCCAGTAACAGGTCGGGCAACCCATGAGACACCTTCTTCGGGCCCATATAATTTGATTTCGTCATTTTCACCAGTTAGTTCCGGGTCATTGTTCGGTTCATCGGCTGGGCCAATTATGTACTCCTCTAAAGATGTTTCACCCCCAACTCCAAGTCCTTCAACCAGCAAAGCCATCTCACCTGTTGATCAAAGTGAATTAAAAATTACCCAATAAATCACCCAAAGGAGAGAGAATTTCATACAACAAAGGATATGACAACTAACAAACTCTGTTGAAAGGGAAGAGGAAAAAAATTAAAAGATGTTAATTGCATTGTAGTTTATTTCAAGGTATCAATATAAAATATCAAAACATAACTTAAGACTAGCCATGGAAAAATATGTTCAACAAAGTCAATCATCATAGATCTATGATAAAGAAGCCAGACCTAATTATAGATGACTAGCCAACATGTCAAAAAAGCTAGAAAGAAAATGCAAACAGAACGCCTCCAGAGGAGAGCATGTGGGAGAAGAAGACGATAATGAAATACGAGACCAACACGAGCCTGCTCATCCCTTCATGAAAATTAGGTAGCATTCCTTCACTCTTGCACCTCTTCATATTATCTCTTGATCTGTATGCCTTATATCTAGTAAGGGTTCAAATATAGAACTACATGTTCAAATCGTCATTTTGCTTCATTGAAAAGAAGAAAGATTAACTTGACCTTACCTCTTCTGATTGTCATTCTAAAATCAGTGACAGCAGAGAAGAAAAACAAAAACTCATTGACTTATGATAATAAAGCAACAATCATAAAGGCCCAAGAAGCACACTATGCCCAAACCTAAGATCAAACCAGTAAAGCCTAGTCAACTAGATAGTCCAACTCATGAAGTCAATAGTCAGACAAGATTTTACTGACTTATCATTTATAAAGTCTATGATGATATAATCAGTAAAAAGTTATCTATAGAATCTTTTGGCATGTTTTAATTAAGATTGTTTTTAGGGGTTAAACTATATCTTATATTGCTTCGCTCAAGAAATCCCAAGGTTCACTATCTCTTGTCATAGTAACAATACTTAAAGAATGAATGGAAATGCTGAAACTTTCATTTTATTATTTTCTTCTATACTTGTGCGTACTGGTTGGTTAGTTCTTCCTTGGAATCAAGCATAAGGCTTGAACTGGTCAAAATTATCCCCATACAGAAATTCCATTGTTTCTACCTCCCCAGATTGAAGATTTTCTCGAATTATCCTTCTGATCAAGAATTGAAGCTAGCAGATATTGGTCTTCTTTGACACAGCAAGAAACACATTTTTCACTGCATTGCTTCAATTCCAGGAATTGACGTCATTTTCCTGCGGAAAAATTGTTTGAGAATCAGCGGCCATTCACATCTGCATCAACTATTTAGAACCATTCATTGTTTGGAAGCCACCAATTTTTTATTGAATTTCATTACTTCTAAAAAGCTATGATTCAAAAAACCATGCTTATTTAAAATGCCGGTTTTTTTATGCAGAAACCTGCAAGAGGAGACTGCTAGAACACTTTTCAGCAAAACGGAGAATATCCCATGTCAGATTTTAAGTTTTTTAATCTTCTTCTTGCTGGAATATATCTAAAGTAGTTGAATCCCCTGGGGAAACTAGAAATTGTGTTTTACCAAGAAAAACATTATCATATTAATTTTCTACAAGACGAAGAACATATGAGAATAATACTTGTTACTGCCATTGTCGGAACCTCACGTTTAAATGGCCCCTTGATGCTTCCATGGTGAATGAACATGGTATAGACATTATTTTAATCAATTTCTTTAAAGAATTTGATGTCTATCACCATTACATAGACCCACCTTAATTTACTTGCTTCAACTCGTATTCATCATGAATTACCATAAGGGTGATTGTACAGAACCTTATTATGATTCCATTGACGGACTGGATGGACGTTGTAACAAAGATTGGAAAGTTTAAAGTACAACACCAACCATGCCCGAAGATGAAGATAGACAAAAGAAAAAATGTCCGAGATATTGTTAGTGCTACACTAGAACTTGAGGACGAAATTTTTCTGTAGCTAGGAGAATGATGCAGGTTCAAGAAGTGTCCACTTAACTTGTTTGGCGTCGTTGTGACTTCTAATAAAGCGTTTTCTCCTGAGCTAACAAAAAAAATAAAAATTTAAAAACTGACTATTGGTAGAGGAGATAATGTTTGGAGAATCTAAGACATGTTTCAAAAATATACCCCTTTCATAAATACATCCCCACCACAGATTTTACTCTATGGGCAAAGGAAATTCAAAATGCACCAAATTCAAGCCCAAGACAATCCGTATAATGCCAAAACCTCTACTGTCAAAAATTAATATCTTGTGCCACTAAATACGACTAAATGTAAGTATTCCAAACTAAAAGGGTTTTAGTCTGCCAAATTGCAACACTATAAGGGCATTGTACTCTCTCTCTCTCTCTCTCTCCAGTCTTTTCGTATTACATACTACAGAGCACCACTTCGTCTGTCGAGAAACTGCAGCCCTGTTTGGTCTAGTTTTCTATCAATTTTCTGAAAATTCGAACTGTTTGGTTCACTTTTGAGATAACAGATTTCAAGAACTCTGAGAACATAACACAGTTTTTAGAAAAGACAAAAAAGGAACTTCTTTTTTGAATTTTTGAACTTTGTTTTCAGGAACAGTTTTCAAAATACTGTCAGATGAAACAAATTCTCAAATTATTTTATGTTTTTCAAAGCTCTTATCTAGCAAATTAGACCAAGTAGATTTGCTTAACAGATTTTTTTCAAGAAATAAACCCAACTGTTCCCTGCTCTACTAGTTGAGCAGAGATCTTCTACAAAATAGAGCAAACCCTACAGATTTTGTGGTAATGAAGTCAACAAGAGGATATTTTACTAGAATCTACCCTATTCTCCCCATATTATAAAAAGACTTGCGTCTGAACTTATCCTAAAACTGCAGACATATGTGCATCAAAAATAAAAACAAACACTTGGTGTCATTTCACTATTAAGTTATTAACAGACCCTGTTCATGATGATTGCAATGCAAACTTACCCAAATGCTTAATTTGTAAACATGGATAAGCATATAAGACAGTACAAAACTAAAAAGAAAATTAAAGCACAAACACTCAACACACACAAAAACAAAAAACAAAACAAAAACAGCATGATAAATTAATCACTGTAGGAAAAAAAAATGGTAAAGTTGAATATAACCAAATTCATATCACCTCAGATTTTTTATATCTACTATATTACACATTTACCATTAGTTCCCATCATTTTATTTGAAAATCACATGCATAAGATTGGAGAAGTTATGAAGGCACAGAAAGACTGACCAGAGACATCTTCCCTGCCACGGAGTCTCTGCAAAACGTGCTTGGCCTCAAGCATGCGCCCTTTGCTCACGAGCCACCTTGGAGACTCAGGCAAGTAAAATACTGTTAATGCAAAATAAAAGATGGAAGGGATAAAAAGAACCCCAAGCATCAATCTCCAGCTTGGTGAATTCATCAATGACATCCCAAAAACCATGCAATATGACAAAAACATTCCAATGGAACCAGTGAACTGAGGTAAAGTATTTAATAAACCCCTTATTTCAGGAGGTGCCGTCTCAGAAATATAAACTGGAACAAGAGTAACAGCCAAACCAATTCCGAACCCATCTAAAAGCCTGGCCAAAAGTAGGACGTAAACATTGGGGGACCACAACATTATAAGACCACTAGCAAAATAAAGGACGGATGAGATTATGAGCAGAGGACGGCGACCGAGCCAATCGGACACTCCACCAGAGAATGTAGTAATCACTGTGGCACCAATAAGTGACATGGCCACAATTAGTCCTTCTATAGTGGGTTCACTTTCCAAGTTGAATTCCTTCTTTATGTATAGAACAGCTCCTGTTGTAGCAGAAGAAAATATTTTATAGATTATGAGTATAAACTTGACAAATAAAGCAAACCCGATTGCTACAAAAAAATTAATCTAGAATATTTGAAAGCACAAAATTGATTGTGTTGGAAATAAAAAGACTAAACGAACAATTAGAGCAGCCATGTGTATAAGAAAGAGTTACCAGCAATAGTGGCGTTATCCCATCCTTGCAATAAGTTACCCACTGCAGCAACAACAGCCACAAACACAGCGCCACTCATCTTTCTCCGCTATGAACTACAAAATCTCTAGTACTGATCAGTACAGAGATGACCTGCAAAGGAAATTCAAAAACTTCCCGATCAAACCCTTCTCTTCTACTTGCCCAATTGCAACAAATTCACACAGAAACTCCACGACTCCTAATCACATCTATCCGACAGTGAAACACCCATTAAAAAACAAATTATTGATCAAACCACAGTTTCAGTAAACTACAGTATATACACATACATAGGAAATTGGATAGTACAAAGAGAAGAAAAGAAGTGATCATGACAAAACCTCAAGAAAAAAAAAAAAAAAAAGGCACAAACATAGGGGAGGGTATTGGAAAAGAATACATAATAATCTACTACAAATGAAATAAAAATTTCACCTTTTTTTTTTTTTTTGGCGGAAAGAGCAGATAGAGATAATCAAGGAAGCGAAATAATCATGTGAAATAATCAGATATAAGCATATAGCTTCAGCGATCCAACGAACTGGGCTGTGCTAGGATTGGGAGTAGATCGATCTCTTGACACACAGGCAGGCACTAACTAGGGTTTACCCAAAGCCAAGTGGGAAATTTTTTTAAGGGGAAAAAAATAGTTGTGTTTGGTTCCAAGGAAAAAAAAAAGTTAAGATTGATAAATATACATACAGTACATAAATAGTATACTACTATTAGAAGAAAACAAACAAACAGATGTGCATGAACTGTGAAGCCCTATAATTTTTAAAACTGCCGTTTCTTCTGCTACACCTGCTTTCACGTCAGCATCTCCGACACTGGCCTTCACTCACGGAAGAAAAGAAATGAGTGCGGTTTTAGTTAACTATTAATTATTGGAAACAAAACAAAAGCAACAAACAAAAGAGAGTGTCATTTCATCTATCATCAGCTTTGCTCTTGTGAGTGACACCTTGATTTGCACTCACATGAATCTAGATGTTTATTGGCAAAACGTTAAAGTAATCAATCAACAAAGCAATAAAAAATTGCTCAACTAGTAGTAAACAATTATTGTTTGAGTAAATATAATAGTAAACAATTGAATTGATTAGAGTAGAGTAATAAATTTTACTTTTGAGGCTTCAAATCTGCTCAATTTGGGGACCATGTACACGTCCGTTTGAATCTGGACCATATGGAGTAAATGCTCCTCTGAATTCCCAAAGACTTCCCTCTGATATTTTTGGAGAAAAGAAATGAAAAGGTTTGGATCTTACTTCACGTCGCAGTCCAAAAGACACAAAGTCTCTTTTTGAGAGCAACTTACTACTGTACTTTGTAAAGGCATATGAAATAGAGTTGAAAATGTAGTATACGTTTTGACAAAAATGAATATTTGGATGTTTACAATGAATGATGTGAAAAAATACTGCTCAAATTAAGGTTTGAATGGATAAAAAAAAAAAAAAAAATTAAGGTTTGAAATGGGTCTTATTAATCCAATTCAAAGTCTATTTTCATTCAATTTGAATATAAATCTAAATATTTCTTAAATGGATTGGATTGTGTTTTACTTTAGATTTAATGTTAGGCGATGAACAAGCACGAACCCAATGTGTAAATTTTTCCCACTGAATTTTTTATTTATTATTTTAAAAATATATCCTAATATTTTTTTGGGTTAATTATATTTTTTTGAGTTAATTACACTTACACCTTCTAAGATTTACTTTATTAACAGCCAGATGAAAGATAATCATTTTTTAAACAATGACACCCTCTCAAGTTTGCTGAGTTTGATAAAGGCACCTTGAACACTCGGACACTTGATAAAATGACTAAAATGTCCTTTGACTTGACAATTGAACCATTAGAATATTAAAATTACCGATTTAACCTTCTCACTAATTTTAATTTATCAAACTACTTATCAAATATATATATATATATATATATATTATATACATGTAATTATATATATCATCCCCTCCTCTTTTATATATTATATAGACACAGATATATAAAGAGAGAATGGGGTAAGAGGAGGGGAAGAAGAAGAGGGTGGTTACCACCTCCACTAGCAGCACACCACTACAACCACCATCACCATAATGCCCCATGTCAAACACCAAACATGACCATTAGCGGCACACCACCAGAACCACCATAGCCCCATGTGCAACACCAAACATGACCACTCCAAAGCACGTCGGCCACCTCCTCTCCATTAACAATCGATTAAACACCCTGATTACCTAAAAAAATGTTGTTCAAAAATATATCATATACTATAGTATTGTATATTTAAATATTATTTGTAAATAATTATTATAATAATCTATATAATTTAAAAAGAAATAAAAAATATAAGATAAAAGAACCTGAATAAGTCGAGGCTAGAATTTAATTCTATAGCCTTAAGACAGATACGCCCCGCTACGGTGCTAA
>JAOTQH010000026.1:3234492-3251379 GCA_025631255.1 Cornus kousa
GTGACACACTTGGCATTGGTGGAATCTACCTAAGACATGTCGTTGTAGTGCTCTCTCTATTGTTTTATTGTACCTAAGATTCGGTATCGAATGTAAACTCAACAAATTACAATTCTTTGAAATATTATTGCTGAGCTCTCACTCGGTCGTATTAGCACATTTATATAATCTCCTCTCTCAAAAGTGAGGTGAAGAGTTGCAACCTCATTGTCACCACATGTTACTATGTGAATGTGTGTGATTTTTTGTTTTTTGTTTTTATTTTATGTTGGTGATGTTGAGTATTTTTAGAGCACTCAATAATTCATTATTGGACACATGATGAATTTATTATATTTCACTTAGTTTGTGATGGTGATGTCGAGTCTCTTAGAATACCCAATAATAATCCACCATTGGGCAAAGGATGAATCTATCATACTTCATTTAGCCTGTGATTGATAACCTTGTCAGAATTAAGGACGGCAAAAAGCCCGCCCCGTTTGAAATGGTTATGAGAGTAGTTAAATGGTTGTGGGACAGGAATGGGAAAATGTCGTTTGCCCTATTTCAAACTATTACTAGAGTAGTTAAATGGTTTTGGGAAAGGGATGGGAAAATGTCGCCCTCCTTGCCCCATTTATAATGATAAATTATAATTTTGTTTTTATATTTCATTTTATATTCAATAATATTAGGTATATATTCAAATAACTAAATATCATTTTGTATTATTTTTCTTTGAGAACTTCTACATACAATTTTGATGTTGTTGTAATAATACTGAGTCTCAATTTTTGAATTGAGAAATTAAATCTTATTTTTATCCTCATAAGAGAAAAAGAATTATTATCATATATAGTGAAAATTTTGTTTGATTATTTACTTTTGTTAGATTCGTAATACACTTATAAGGTACTTCACAAAACCTACCCCGTCGCATTCTGCTCCCATATCATTTAATAAATGGTTTTGGACGAAAATAGAGGTAGCCATGCTAAATGGAAATGGGAATGGAGATGGCGTTTCCTACCCCAAATCGTCGTGTTGTCATCCTTGAATTGCTGAAGAACGTAATCAAGTAATGAAAGTAGGTTTTTAACTTGTAATGTTTGTCACGTTATGTATCCTACTGCATTTGTTACAGAAAAAATGATTTATTTTTTTTATTTTTTTATATTTTGGTGGTAACTATAGTTGAATTGTAACAAGAATTATTTTATGAAAACCAATATAATGTAATAACGTATATATATTTTTAACAATCATGAAAATCAAATAAATTTTGTTTTTAAATAAATTACACCACAATGAAAATATTATTTCTGCTTCATATAACATAAAAAGTAAAAATAAAAATGATTGCCAAATGAAATATTATGCCTATTCTAAATAATATAAATTGAAATGTCAATTAAAATGTACCAACGAGGTGAGTCTTGTCCCTCGCAGGTTTGGAAATACTCTAATTGTGTTTGGGAGAGTTTTAAAGAGAGTGTCAAAAACATGAATCTATCTTAAACAGTTAAACCTATTCTGATAGAAATAAATTGTTAAAATAAAAAATTTTAATATTAAAATTTATTTTTCTTTTATGATGGTGTCGAACTCATTCATGATCGTTATTTCATTACTTTATTTAAAAATAATATTTCTTTTTTTCAATATTATCTGTACATGTAAAGTGAAAGGACAATATGTGTCTCACAGTAAATTACAATGCTCTCTAAAGAGATCAGACCGAAGTGTTAAAACGAGAGCGAGAGTGAATTCGAGAACGAGAGAGCGAAAAATACAAAATTATTAAATCATAAATATTGAAAACTTAAGCGAGGGTGCGCAAAGAGTAAAGAAGGGAGCGCGTTCGGAACGTAAGAGCGATAACTTTGACAAATAATTATGTGACTTAGGCCAGACACTACCATTGTGCAATAAAAAATAAATAAAATAAAATAAAAAATTTATCAAGCATAAATTACATTTTTTTTCTTCTCCCAAGTCTCGACAACAAATAGATAGCCATTAAGACCTGCAATGTGTGCACCCCACATCAGAGAAAAAGAAATAATCAAGTGTAGCAGGATGCACAAACACAAACGCTGAGTGTCTCCTTATTGGGCGTCATCTCACAAACCCAAACACAAACACGTGTCATACACACAGAGAGCGAGAGAAAAATTAAAAACTGCGGCAATGTTATTGGGCATCGTCTGATCTCTCTCGTACCAACCCTGTCGCCGATCAGTTGCTAACCTGCGCAGGTGACACTCACACTCTCTCCCTCTACACATGCATCTTTCTGGAACTAGTTATCCATCTTCATCAATCTTTTGTTTGGTATATATTTATGGATTTATGTAATGTTTATATTTTTTGCGCAGAGACATATTGGTTTAGGTTTTTAGGGTTTACGTTTGTTCTATAATTGCGATGGCTGCTCCACCAGCGAGGGCTCGTGCGGATTACGATTACCTAATAAAGCTCCTCCTCATTGGCGACAGCGGTTAGATTACTGTTTTGTTCTGTTATTTTTCTTATATTGAGTTTATATGTAGGTTTGAAATTGAAAAAATTCGCGATCTTTGGATTTTTTTCCTTGATTCCTTTGATGTATACCTATGGTTATTTGGTCTAAAATAATCGGTTGTTGGAATCTGAGTTTGCAGTAAGTTTAGGGATTTTTTTTATTTTTTATTTTATTTATTTATTTTTTTTATGTCGCAATGGGGTTCACATTATTGTTTTATACAACACGATTTAGCTCATATTTAATTTAAAGTTGTTGTTGTGATTGGCATTATGCATCGGTTTGCCACCTAATTCTTTTGTGTTGATTCAATTGTAGTCTAAATATACTCATTTAGATTCTAAAGAAATAGAGTGAAGGAACAAAGTTAGAAGAGAATGAAGAATGAGAAGAGAGATTGTGATAAAATAAGAAAAGGGGGAGAAAAGAAAGAGAGGAAAGAAGAAGGGAGAAGAGCGAAGGGAGTAGAGAGCTAGAATAGAGATAACAAATAGAGAAAAAGAGGGAGAGAGAAGGTGACAAAGAGAGAACAGACACTCAGAGAGTTTGGGATTGGAATTCGTGTTAATAATTCTGTTCGTCTCTTGTTGAGACAAGAACATTGTGTTTTATGATCAATCGAGCGCAACCTGTTTATTGTTTGCATTAAGAAACCTTGACATGAACACGTCCTGCTTATTAGACAGGTTACATGACATGACCAATAACTTTTTTAATAAATGGGTCATTAATTAAACGGCTCAATTTAGGTTTAACAGGTTGAGTCCCCAAATTTGAAGACAACATTTTTATTTATCGATTAATCGTGTTGATGTGATTATGACAAGAATATAATTTATGGCAATTCAAACTCTTTAATTTCATATTGAGGGGCTGCATCAAACTTTACCACCCCTAACATAGACAACAAAATAGAGATGGAAAAGAAGGGAGCAAGAAGACAATGGAGAAAGAAATAGGGAACAGAGATTTTAGAGAGAGAGAGAGAGAGAGTGGCCATGCCATGGAGGCCAAGGGGGAAAGAAAGAGCTACATAGTGGTCTTTCCCTCCTTTTGTTTGATTGTGTAGGAAGGAGTCGTAGAAAGAAAGAAGGAAATGGTGTTTCATGATTTTATACTCTTACCTTTAAAAAATTAGGGTAAAGTACACTAACACTCCCTGAGGTTTGGCAAAAGGACACTCAGGTGAAAATTACTTATTTTTGGGACAATGACACCCCCTTGAAAAAATTCTATCCAAATAAGGCCTTAAATCATATGAAATGATAAAATTGCCCATTAATATTAAATTCAAATTTATTACAAAATATCATTACATTTCAAAATGACACAATTGCCCCTCAAAATTTAGCACCAAAATTAGCGCCAAGTGGCCCCAGATTAACAACCTGTAATCTAATCTTCTAACCATTGAACTACACACCAGATACCGTCCGTCTCTCTCTCTCTCTCCGAATCTTTCATTTCTTCTCTTCTCTTCTATTCTCTTCGTATCAGCAACTCTGCCTAAAACCCTAGTCACCATGATCATTTTGAAATCCTAGTTCTGGAGTCTGATTTCGCGATCTCATCAAGACCAACCAATATCTTAGTTCTGCTTTGGTCTCCACACATCTCGGGTTCTCTCTCAACACACTTTTCTCTTTATATATATATATTAATCTATTCCTTTTTTCCTAAACTATATTAATCTATTCGTGTGTATATATATCTATATATCTTTATTCTGTTTTTGATTTTATTTTTAGGTTTGATGAGAAAATCTTCCATTGAAACCTTATCTTTCTTGAAATCTTTTTGTAAATTTGCAAAAAAAAATATGGGTTTTTTTTTTTAACAAAAATTTTATTTCTGATTTCTTTACTAAAATGGTATTTCCTTTACAAAAAAATATTGTAAAGAAAATATGGTGTTTTCTTTATACGGTTTTGGTTTTCTTTATTTTCTTTACTAAAATGGGGTTTTATAAATATGGGTGGTTGTTTTTTTTTTTTTTTTTGTAACGAAATCTTTGTTCCTGTTTATTAAGCTGTTTCAGGGATGTATATATATATAGTCTATACTCTTCATGTTTTAGGGGTCAAATGTTGGTACGCATAAATTTTATTCTCTAATTTATTAATTTGTTTTTCAATTTATTAATCTGTTTTAGGGATGTATATACCTTACCTTAAAATAAGTTGCGACAAACCCTTGATTGTGCAGATTATTAAGAGTGGCTTCGCTAATGTTTCATCATCTCTGCCCGTAACAAGGAATATACCTTGAATCCACTTTCGACCAGCTAGTTGAACAATTTTAGAACTGCAGGAATTGCTGTGCACCCTCCTTTTAATGCCCAAGCCTTAAATATATATATATATTTCATTTGTTTCAGGAGGGTAGTTTTGTCCAATTTATTAACTTGTAAAGTTAAAAAGGTTAACTAAATAGTCAAAGGGCAATTTGGTCAATTTTCCATGTCAGATGGCTTCAAGGGGTGTCTTTGTCCACTTTTCAATCTTTAAGGGGTGTCATTGTCCCAAAAACAGGCAACTTTCATTTGAGTGTCCTTTTGACAAACTTCAGGGAGGTGTTAATGTACTTTACCCTAAAAATTAATGATGTTATTTGAAGCTTATCCTTTCCTCCCACGTTTGAGAGGGAGGAATATGATGGTCCCAAAGTGAAGGGCCTTCCCTCATCTCTTCTACCCCCTTCCCCTTTTGCCCTTAGGAAACAACTGAAAGCCTATATATCTCCCTACCCTTTCTTTTCCCTCATTTCCTTTCTCCTATTTTCTTCCCTCCTATCAAGGAGACCATTAAAGTCTATTACTTATCAAAAAAAACAAAAGGAGACCATTAAAGTCGGTTTTCTATTTCATGTAAAAGGTGGCTTCCTCTGGGGATTTTGTCATTATTACTTTATGTGAAACTTTTCTGAATCTCTGCCTCTTAAATTGTCATCATAATGGTGCAGTGAATGATTTTACTTTATTTTCCGAGCATCATATTGGTAAATAGTTAATTATTTGTGCTGTTTAAAACTTTAAATTAATCTTTGGTCAACGATTGTTTTAAAGGAAACCCAGTTCTTTTTCTTTATTTGTATTTTACAAGAGCTATTTTTTATTTACTTATTATTATTATTATTATTTTTAAAGGTGGGGGGAGTTGTTAGAAGTTGCCAGATTGTTTAGAATGAGCACCCAGGATAGCTGATGGTTTTACCACCTTTGGGTTTCTAACCATTCTAATTGTGTGCCAATTGTCAAAGAAGTCCTTACAGTTCCTTTATTTACTATTTTCTCCAAGCTTTTCGTGCTGCTACCACTTCTCAGTGGTTCTTTTTATGACATTGTTTCTATACTGTAATTATCAACATGTTACTTCTTACTGTACTTGAACTAGTGATTTTGATCTTTTGACATTCTTATAAGATATCTTTACAGGCGTGGGGAAGAGCTGCCTGCTTTTGCGGTTCTCAGATGGTTCCTTCACGACAAGTTTTATTACCACCATTGGGTTTGTATTCTTGGGAAACCCTGATTCTTTATATACTGGATCTTCTTGGCATAATTTTTTGAGGATCTGGATACCAAGAAGATTATCAAGATTAACCAATTACTGGTCCTGCCCAATGAAGTGCAAAAGTGAAGGATGATCAGATGATTATCAACTATTTGGTTTCATTTTATCTGTCCGCTGGTGAAAAACTTTATTTGGAGTGATGGATAAGTTTTTTAAAAAACAATGGTAATAGTCTCATCCATCCTGGTAATGCATTGATAGGCATTTAGAAGATCTTGTAGGTGAGGCCTGGTTGGTGGGTTCAAGAATTTGCACTCTTACACATAGACTCATGGACATGAAGTTTAAAGACATTGGAGGCTCATTTTAACATTTCTTTTTTCTTATCTTTTTATGATTTTACAGTAATTCTATTTTCCTGGCAGCATTGATTTCAAGATAAGAACCATTGAGCTTGACGGCAAAAGGATTAAATTGCAAATTTGGGATACAGCTGGTCAGGAGCGGTTTCGGACTATCACAACAGGTATGTGGTTGGGCTTCTGCAAGTTGGCTCCTCATTTTGAAATACGAAGATAGCATGATGGATGATGCCCTGCTTAACTGCACTTGCAATTTTTGGCACAACACACTGTGGTTCTGCATATTTCATTGTCCACCTAGTAGCTTTTATTAATTGTATTATTTGACCCTACCCTTTCACATATGAATCTCAAAATATAATACCAGTGACAATTGTAATTCCCTCAAATGTTGAAGCAATGATACATTGTCTTATATAATTTGGATCATATCACCAGGTTTGATATTCAGCTGTGGAGTTGTTATCATCAGTTGGTTCCTAGAGATATTTACTTGCTGGCTTATGGACTTATAGGTGTCTCATTTTTAGTTATTTGATAGCTATATTTTCCCTAAGCTGCATCTTGTATCATCCTACTTTTGGTCAGAAGCTTGCTATAAGTAGCTTATCTTTTTGCAGCATACTACCGAGGCGCCATGGGTATCTTGCTGGTATATGATGTGACAGACGAGTCATCTTTCAACAGTAACTGCTCATTTATCTTACCTTTGTCTTGAACTTTGGACTGCAATGCCTGTGTTTGATGGATTATAAAATTGTCAAATTCCATCCACTTTATCCCTCCTTTTGTATTTTTAGTGTACTTCTTGCATTCTTATATTGGCTATGGTCAATCAGTGGAACTGGTTTTTTATGATTCAGATCCTTAGTTCCATTGAGAAAGATGGCACAAGACCTTTCTTTGTTGGGTCAGAGCTTCACCCATCTCTGCAAGACTTGCTTGCTACTATATATTTTACATTTCCTTCACTTCTTTATTAATCTTAGTTTATCTTCATGTTCAGACATTAAGAATTGGATTCGCAACATTGAACAACATGCCTCCGATAATGTCAACAAGATACTGGTGGGTAACAAGGCTGACATGGATGAAAGTAAAAGGGTAGGTTGTTGACTTGTGATTATTTTCATATGGCTTTATATCTTTAAAAAATCATTTAGATTGCAGAGCATACAGTTACTGTTTTGTTGTATGACTTTCATAAATAAAATGAAAAATCATTTAATATTCCCTCCAAAAATAAATAAGCAAATTAATTAATTAATTAAAATTTGAGAAAAAGGAAGAATCATGCTGGACTTTTTACATCCTCATTATCAATCTTCTGCCTCTGTGGCCGCATGTGGATGCATGTTTGCATAAATGCATAATTAGCTTGCATATGCCATCTCCATAACCGGAAAACATGATTTTTTTTTTTTCCTTTCCTATTTCTAGGCTGTTCCTACCTCCAAGGGTCAAGCTCTGGCTGATGAGTATGGTATTAAGTTCTTCGAAACAGTGAGTAGAGATTTTCTTCCAATATTTGATCTCCTTCGAAATCTTGTCTCGCTATGTTTACTTTGGAAAATTATGTACCACAGAGTGCAAAGACAAATATGAACGTGGAGGAGGTCTTCTTTTCAATAGCAAGGGATATAAAGAAGAGGCTTGCAGAAACTGATTCCAAGGCTGAGGTGCGAGTTACAGATTTTATATCGTCCCTTCTTTTTTTCTTTCAGAAAGGTGTAGGTCAACTAATGTGCATTATACATGAGAATCCTGATTTACGTTTCTCTTTTCAAATTTCAACGTATTCCTTTGGTTGGTGGTTGCAGCCTCAGACGATTACGATCAACAAACTAGATCAGGCGGCTAGCAGTAGTCAAGCACCCGCAAAATCTGCTTGCTGTGGTTAAGTAATGGGCATCAAAATACAAATAGGGGGGAGGATTCTGCAAGTGGCACTCTTGAGGGTGCAAAACTAATTGGTGGCGACAAAAAGGTCGTCCATGTATTTATTGCCTACATTTTTATTTTAAATGACAGACTTCTTCTAACTTTGATCTTTCAAGAGGTGGTTCTTTTGCTTGGTTTGTGGAATTTATTAGATGAGTATTCTTTCTATGATGTTTTTTGTTATTATTATTTATTTATTTATTTACTTTCTTTTCTTTTTGTAAAGTAAATTTGTATTGATCAATGTGTGTATATATAAGTGTAACCAGGGCACATACCCTGGGGCCAAAGGCCACCCAAACAACCCATCAAATCTAGCACTGGGAGGATGGAGAAGCAAAGTCCAGCCAAACTCGGGAGCACGAAAAACACACACAATTGACGGCAGATGGAGAGCCAAATCATGAAGCAGCCACCGGAGAATTAAAACATGATGATACTTCCAGAGCAGGGCCAACCAAAACAAAGAAGACGCTAGAGACATTGAACCCTTGTAGCTGTTTTAATGTAGAAAGATGAGTAGAAGTATGGTTCTCATCTTCGAAGCGAAGAGGTAAGGCCTGCTACACCAGATTAGAATGTAAAACACAGCCTATAACAAAGAACACAATGAAACCCTAGCTTTTACACTTCTGCAATCAATAGAATGAACCTTCCTCAGTAATTTAAGCTTGAATCTGGGGTTGGGATTATTATATAGGAGTTATTCAGTTATGCATGATTTAATGAAGATTATAGACTCAGTATTATTCTCTGTGGGTAATTAAGGGTTATAGTGTGATATCTAATTTACCGTTCAAAGCGGGAAGAAGCTGGGGTTAATGCCCCATTAGGGGCAAAATGAATTGGTTTTTTGCTAAGGTTAGAAGGAACAAATTGTATAGCTGATGCCTAATGGATATATTGAGCTAATGAGTTATAGAAATGCAGTACTTGTCATAATGAGTTGGCATCTTGGCAAGTTTCAGCAGAACATCAAAAGTTCTAAACGACTCACTAAAGTAAAAAGTAAAACCTAGCAAAACCATAGCTTTTTTCAAGCAACCACACCAATCATCTTGACCTTGCTTGAGTCCATCGTTTTCCTTTTTGTTTAAGTTTATTTCTTTTAATTTTATATATTCATTTTTGTGAGATGTTTAAAATTTACCTCCATTTAGATGATAGATTTATAATTTTGGTGACTAAACTCTGAGCCCCTTTTATCCTTCTCATCTCTCTTGCACGTGGAGGGAGCCATATCAAGTTAGAACTCTAAAAAATTCTCTCTAATCTCCACATCCGTTCTCTAATCTTCTCATCGAGCCATTGAATCTCATTCAGCCGTGAGTTTTCCGATGAAGAGACCTTGAAGATTGTCGATTCAAAGCCTCCCCTCATTCTAAAATGGCATAATATCCCACGGTGACCCAAACAACCCAACAAATCTAGGAGGATATGTGTATGTAAATTTTTTGTGAAGTAAATTTGTATGGGTCAAATATCTATATATATATATATATATATGTATATATATATATTCACGTGTAACCAGGGGCCAAAGGCCGGATGGGAAAGCAAAGTCCAGCCAACTTAGGAGCACAAAAAACACACAATTGAGAAGCCATCGACATTGGAATGCAAGCAGAAAACAGTAAATACAACACCAATGATGTATAATTACATTCCTTTTCAAGGTTCAATTTTGTCATCACAAACAAAAACTCGTAATATATGCAAGTAGTTAAAGAAGTACAAAGAAACACGGATTCTTTAGATCCCTGCTTATGTAATAACTTTACATCATTTATGCAACAATTTTGGATCGTTTGTAGCGATTGCAAAAGTACGTCAGCAATCTAGACGTGACCAAAGCACATAATCCCCTCTACAAGAAGGTATCCGGATTCCCAAGCCTAGCACGTTCTGTTTGGGACATAAGTCTTAAAGATGCATTATCTCACACAATTTCCAATGTGTGTAATCCCCGTGTGAAATTATTGTAGAATGAAGGTTCACAGTGGGAGAATGGAACAGGTCTAGGATTTTAAGCATGCAAATGAGTTATTGATGTTAGCTCCAGTCCCTCAGTTTTTGGATTGAATAAGAAGTTCCATATTCATACTGATTGATGCGCAGGAACAACTGCTTGACCACTCCATCTACTTTGCAAGTAAGACAGCCGACTTTCCGCTTGGGAATTTATACAACTATGGAACCTTCTTTATCATAATTCAACCCACAACAAAGACCGAAGATCAAAGAGAGTTGTGCTGGTAGCAACATACCAAAAACAAGAATGCGATAAGTTGATTCGACCATAAACAAGGTAGTGAGGATGAAGTTATTGAACTGAAAGCACAGTCGGAGAAATCATTCATATTCATAAACTAATAGCTTAAAATAATGAAGCAAGAAAACCAAGATTCTCAAGCACAACTCTGGCATAATAAAGAAAAAGTTTGTAAGAAGGGAAATATTCAATCCCATACATTAGAAAACAAGGCGGCCTCTTCTAAACACCAAAGGCTCTCCACTTTGCTGACATTGGTACAGTGACAATCACAACTTCAATACACTTTCTTCCTTTTTCCTACGCCCTTAAAACTAGAACACTTTCTCCTGGTGTATTCACCACCTGAGCCTCAGCTAGCCTGAAGGCAATGCACAATTTTTAAGTACAACCAGGTATATCAGGTAGGGAGGATGAAGTTATTGCATTGAAAGCACAATTGGAGATTCTTCAAACTAAGATCGCAATAAAAGAACAAAGGCTGATGGACAAGATAAACATAGCCCGGCCTGTTCAATTATAAACACAAAACACGGAAAACAATATGCATCAAAACGGCATCGTCTTGACACACATGCAATAGCAGCAATACCTTACATCAAGGTGCAACACTAATTACTTTGAGAGGCAACATTACTTTTGAACTGACAACACCATTATATCAAAAATACAATTTAATGGTATTGTATTTTCGATGTAATGGTATTATGTATGTTGTGTTCTCAATGTAATGGTGTCATATCTCAATGTAAAGTGTTGCCTATGCATCAAGAGGGTGTCGTTTTAATGCAACGAAACAAGATGTTGTCAACGAGCCAAACTGCAACAAACACAAACGAACATGGAGAGGGTCCATGTTCCAAACACAAAAGAGTCCATAATGCACCAAGAGCGAGCAAACCCTGATATACTGCAATTTTTCCTTCTTTTCCCAACAGAAGGCAAACTTTTCTTCACACATACACTAAAATTTTTTTATTTTTACTTTTTTTTTTTTTTTCTTTCAAAGTTACCATTTTGTGAAGAAGGATGATTCATGAATGTTGAGACTCGAGCTCGCACCAGTCCTTCAAGGAGACGCTGTTACTTTCGATGAGGGTATCAAGAACATGAGCTTTGTACAACTTTTTGACACCTTTGTTGGATGCCTCCAGAGTAATATAGTAGAATCGCCCATTTTTCACCAGTTGAACCTTGGCGCTGACCACCCTTTCAAACACAAGTTTCAGATGCTGCACGCCACCGATGGTGAAGGCTGCGAATTGGCCCAGGGCTTTGAGGCGAGGATTTGTCTCAGCGTCTCCAAAATTCCCCAAACCGCTCCCTAGGGTTTCCACACAATGCTCTGGCAGAGTCGTCTCCGTCGTCTTCGTCGAGTCAACTGCTGGACACCCATTTATGATTGTAGTGTGTATGCTTCTTCTACGATGCTCGTCAGGACTTGCCTCCGCCGGAAGAGTGGTGGCGGTGGTGGAGGAAAAAGGCCAGGAAGGAATTCCATGATGCCTCAGATGTGAGCCCAAAAAACCAAATTTCTTCGTATTGCATTGATTTCTGCCCAGAAGACAACGGAGAGCCATGAGTAAGAAGATGCAAAGTCCCTGCTTGCTAGGGTTTTGAAATCTGTTCAATCGGTTGAACAAAGGATTTAATGATTTATAAACGATAAATAGCACAGTGGACCCTGTTGCTTGGGCCCAATCTAGTGTAGACCCTACCACGCTGTGCTGACTAGGGTTTTATTTGATCGGTCAATTCGTAAATCCTATTCAGATTGATTGAATTGGACTCTTACAAAGATCGATTCGATCTATCCGTTAACTCGCACTTCATCCAAGTTATCAAAACAGGCCTCGGTACAGTCTGTCTTTATTACTAGTATTGGTGTATTCCCGACCCACTTATTACTTGTACATGGAGTCGAAAACGAAACCCTAGTAAATCCGCCTTTGCATATCTTCTCATGGCTCTGCGGCTTCTACTTCGCAGGAATCAGTGGAAGACGAAGAATCCAGGCATTCTGTTGGGGTCGATCAACCAACGTCTCTGCCATTCTCCGCCCTCTTCTACTGCCTCCGGAACCACATCGGTTGAGAAAATTTTGACAGATATTTTTGGCGATGCTTTGTACAAACCACCAAAGATTTCGCCAGAGTTAGATAGAAAACGCATGTACTTTACCGATCATCTAGGTCGTCCCGTGTCCATCCCGAACGCTCACAAAGATGACCGTATGAAATTCCTCTCCCAATTCGCAGTGTTCATGATCAATGACACCAGAAGAAGAGACGATTCAAAAAGACTCGAGTTTGTGCGAGTGGTTAGCGCCAAGCGTGGTGCCACTTACCAAATTAATCTAGAGGCAGCGTCAATTGATGATGATGATGATGATGATGGGAGGGTCACAAAGTTCTATGAGGCAACATTTGCCATCACAAATGTTTGCCTCAAGTTGCAGAGTTGGAGCGAGCTCCAGTCTCCTCCTACCACCACTCAATCCTCTTTGGACTAGCCAATAGGTATTTTTTCTTCTTCTTCTTCTTCTACTTCTATGTAGCTCTAAACTATATTCAAAATTTCATTCACTCTTTCCCTTATTATCTAAACTTTTTTTTTTTTTTTTTCCTTTCCTATTTTTAAATCCATTTGTATTATTGATGCTAAATATAAAGAATGATTAGTTTGGGTAAATCTTTAATTTGTTTTGAATTAATATCATTAAAAATGAAAAATGCACAATTAAGATGGAAAATCGGAGTGATTAGAAAGAGATATCCAATCTTTATTGTGTCTACTACATGTATCTTATTTTTCCATCTCGTCTATCCAATCTTTATTGTGTCAATGTATCCTTTTGTTACTCCATCATACCCTCCATATTAGATCTCTAAGTACTCTAATATAGGCTTTTTCTAAATCAATAAAAATGGTATGAGGATCTTTTTTCTTCTTTTTATATCTTTCCATTATTCTCCTCTATAAGTAAATGCCTTCCATGGTTGACCTCCCCAGCATGAATCCAAAATAATGTTCAATCACACTCTAACAAAGTTTCGTATTATGATTTATTTATTTGATACCAACGATAATATTTCAACTTGGCATGTCTCCTTTATTTTTATATATTTGGTAAAAACTTAGAATTTATTGTTGCTTTGTTTTCAAGCTGTTGAACCTTTATGATTTTTGTTGCCTTTAGCCTATCGAAAGCAACTCTCTTTTGCAGCAAGGCAGTATATATACCCCCTAATTGTTGTGCACGTTTTCATTTATATTTCAAGAAAAAGTTTACTCACCTTAAATACTACTACTAAATAATAGTAGTAGTAGTAACAAAGATGATGATAATGGTGATGTTGTCTTTTGTGCTATTATTTGCCAAATACCTTGCAATACATTTTTTTGGTGACTAATTGTGCAATAATTCGTTGCATTCATTAGTTGTAATTGAAACATCAAGGCTAGTGTTTGCATTGACAAATGATGGAATATTAAAAAGCACTGTATTTGTAAATATTTTATGATGTTTGAATTCATTGCTATTATAATATTAGTGAATTACAATTAATTTGAAGTAGTTGCATTTTTTGGGAAGACTCGGTATGTTTTGGCTCTCACATAGAGTGGCTTTTTATAGGTTGGAGAGGAAGCTATTCAAAGATTTAGGCTTGCCGCTTGCTTAATGCAACCTATAATCTTGTGCAATATGCTCGGGTTATTTATTAATGTGCTTTTTTTAGTACATTTTATTTTCTGTACTTTCTTCACACCAATTAGAATTGAAATATTTTTATCTAATTGGTAATTAGAGTTTTGATATCTTCTATTTTCCTAAAGCGGGTCAGTTTTAAATGAAGTAATTTGCAGATGAAAAACTCCAGTAATATCCATTTTGTGAAATTTTATGACTCATATTTCAGTTTTGGATTTTCTTCAACTATATGTTACGTGCTGATGAAAGAATTTGTTGGAAATTACAGCTAAGAAATCATAGCCAATTTAAGCTTACAGTGAAGATTTAATCGGACCTGGTGGATTTCGGCTATGTTGTTTTCTTTCTGCTCAGGAGTCAAACTTACGTTCTCATTTGGTTTTTTGTATAATTTATTTATTACAATGAAAAGCCGTCCAGCGACATACATTGAAAGAAATACTGTAAATGACCCACTTCTTCAAATCTTCAAGAATTGGAATCAATTCAACTGCTATAATCTGAGTGCTTATTTGTTACTCTCAATTGGAGGTAGACTTGTGCTGGTTTGTTTGAATTATCTGTGCATGTAATTTGTGTTCTCTTGGTAAAGCTATTAAAGTGAAAAAATTTCTGTTATTGGGATAGATATATTATATATTAGAGGGATGGATATAGGTGTGGCGGTGTTGCCCGAGTGGTAAAAAGGTTGGTCATTCCTTTAGTGCCCCTTCCCCTCCCCCGGTTTTTTTCAAAAAAAGGTTCATATAAGGAGTAAGATTAGCGGTAAAAATTAAAAAAATGCTATTAGTAGGGAGTCCAAACGCGCCTAATTAAATGAAATTTTAATGGTATATTTTCAACAGATTCTCAAACCAAGGTGTGATGTTTCAATAACTTTTACCCACAATATTGTCTCTGTCATGATTTGAATTCTCAACTTTTCATTTGGTGGGGAGAAATTATTTAATCTTAGCAAATGTTCATTTATGTGATGCTTCAATGTTGAAGATATGGGAATGGGACCATTGATGATTAAATGTTGAAGACATGGGTGTTATTAGTATAATATTGGGGTGAACCAATGAGATATGGAGGAACAAAGCAGCATAATTTAATTATCAAGGATAATTACACTTGCCTCTCTGGTACCAATAGATTGCCTAAATAATAAGAACTTGTATTCTAGTTTCATAAATAACATTGACGTCCTCTTTAGAGTTTAGGTTTAAGTAACAAGGACCTCCCATGTCATAATTTAAAACATGAGAATACTCTTAAAAAGCTTGAAAATGTTATTTTGTCCATACGTTAGAACTAATAAAAGTACAATGGGTGCAATAGCATTTACACATTGGGGGTCAAAGTTATTACAAATGAGGTCAGGTCAGTGTTA
Source organism: Cornus kousa (assembly GCA_025631255.1). Lineage (NCBI taxonomy): Eukaryota > Viridiplantae > Streptophyta > Magnoliopsida > Cornales > Cornaceae > Cornus > Cornus kousa. The sequence continues at coordinate 3,250,173 of JAOTQH010000026.1, forward strand.
TTTTTGAAGGATAGGAGAAGTCTCTATTATTTAGGCAATTTACATGTGAGATAAGTGTAATTATTCTAATAATCAATTATGCTTATGGAGAGAGGAAAACAGTTAACTTAAAAATGGAGTGATGAGTGCCCTTTTTTTTTTTGGCCTGACAATAGAAACGCCCTATGGCATTTACAAGAAACAGATCAAACTACACACAAACCATAACCAAAGCAAACAAACGGAACAACCCAACAACAAAGGACCAACAAGAAACATTGCCTAGCTGAGGTGACATACATAGTGCAACACATGTATGATGGGGCGCAGAGAACAAAATTGGGTTTAAAATGTGGGCTAACAGATCATTAGGCCCATGTGACAGCCCCACCAGCCCATCAATGGATTGGACATCAATAGGAGAAGCCAAAAAGAAGGATACGAACGCACGATAACATACCGGATACAGGTATCAGTAAGACGACTACCCATCAGTCGACCCAACGTCAATTGGGCTTGTATTTGGACTAACCCAACTCCAAGTAAGTGACAGGTATTGGGTTTAGCAGCGGCCAACAAAGTAGGACAGAAAACTTGGGCCATCTTATCAGCAGGCCCATTTAGCAGCACCACCAACTCAGCACATAGAGGTGGACTCAGTGGGCTTGCCATACTAGAACATTCCTGCCGGACATCGCCTTTACACACCACAAATTTAGTCATGATTAGCTTTGACGTGTGAGGTAAAAGTTGACATGTCACTGTACACCACGCAAACCGGGGACGGCTTGGAGGCGAAGGGAAACGTGCCGGAAGGGATTGAGAAGTCGCTGGGAAAACCTCATCATCGAATTCTCCATCAACAAAAGTTAAGCACCGCCAAGCATGTCGAGAAGCGAAAAAACCGCTCCCCAGAATCGCGCCGGTCGTATTAGTGATTTTGTCACAACCCATCCACAGATCATAGGTCACGGTGGCTAAAAGGAACAAAAAGAAAGTCAGATTGTAGAGATAAACAAAGAACTTAATAACAATACCTAGATCGAATGGGAATAGCATCTGGTATGAGTCATGAATCATTTCAACTCGTAAAAACCCCGATGTTACCACCCTTGACGGACAAGTGCCTAGCCAAGCAAATAAATCTACAGGACTGGCACAACACACCAGAAACACAACTGATATGAAATGGAAGGGAAGCCATCCAAAAAACAAAACACAATTAGGC
>JAOTQH010000026.1:3274867-3285021 GCA_025631255.1 Cornus kousa
GTGATATAAAGAGAGGGACTGGAGGAGAGAGAGAGAGAGAGAGGGGGAGTGGGTCCAGGAAGCGCGGGAAACGCAGGTGCGTTACACCGCGTGATCTAAAAGTTCACGGAGGGTGCGCATGGAGATAACGTACGCCTCCTCGAGCATTCGCGATCTCTCTGCAGCCGAAACCTCGGCGGCCATGCCGATGACCTCCCGGCCGGTGAAGGTCATACCTTTACAACACCCTAACACGACGACGCCGTCTTCCTCGCAGTCGCCGTCGAAATTTCCTCTGATCTCGACATGGCGGTCCAAGGTCAAGCGCATGACCACCAACGAGTGGATCGAGCTCTTCCTCCCTTGTTACCGTTGGATTCGAACATACAAATGGCGAGAATACTTGCAGATCGATCTCATGTCTGGGGTCACCGTCGGTATCATGCTCGTCCCTCAGGTAAGTCTCTCTCTCTATAATTACCGTGAGTACTTCGAATGGAGGGTTTTTTTTTTTTCCTGGAGTTTTAAATTGTGATTTCTATTGTCTTTTCTACATTTCTAGGCAAACAAACAGAGTGATTCTGCACTGTTCCGTTCACGTTTTGTGTTAATTGTGATAGTTCTAGTTTTGAGATGATGATTTCCCCTGTTTTTTCTACTTGTGTTAACCACGCTAAATTACTATTTCTGTCTCGGTGGAGTTTTAAATAGTGAAAATCGTAGCCTTGAAATTGTGATTTCTCTTGTTTTTCCTACAATTTTTTAGGCAAGCAAACAGAGTGATTCTGCACTGTTCCGTTCATATTTTCTGAAGTCTTAAATAGTGATAGTTGTAGCTTTGAGATGATGATTTCTCTTGTTCTTTTTACATTTTATGCGGAAACAAATTGACATTTTTTTTAACTGTTTAATTTTAAAGTTTTCTGTTTTTTGACGCGGCATTTGTATGGTTGATTTTGGTTGGGTAGGGGACATAATCAACAGTGATTGGATTGATTTGTCTTCTAATTTTAGTTAGTGATTGAAGGGACATATCTACCTATAATTTTAATTAGTGCCTTTAGCCTTTGTTTTGGTTGAATCAAGGACTTAGTTATTGATGATTGGACCGATTGGTTAGTTCAGTTTTCAACTTTTAGCAATTGAGATTTTGTTTGAGGACAGATACAGAGAGTGAGATTAGCAAAGTTCCTTTTTTTTTCCTTCTCCTTTTTTTTCCCCCCTGATTGCATCAAACATTCTACTACTGATTGCAAATAATTGGTATGTGTCCATTCAAGTCTTTTGTGGTGCATTTTTCTCTTTCAACTTGTTGAGGTTAGAGATGATTTTTGCTGATTGGATAGGTAATAGACTCATTAAAAGTGTTGGTTAGTGCTGTTATACTCAGACCCCTCTCAAACCATTCAGGTTACTGACATTTTTCATGAATTTTAGTGCGTGGATGACACTTTTCTGTGTATTGAATTGTTTTGGTTGCTTTGAGCAATTAAACTATTCATGATTTGATTGGTTGTTTTTTACTCCTGTTGAGTAACTTAATCAGTATTTTATTATGGTATTTGCTTCTCATTGTTATATGGTCTTTATAAAATTTTGAAATATCTTTCAATGGTATTGGGGTTTATGTGGTTATAATATTCATTTAAATTGTTTATATATATATATTTATATTATTAATTCTGTATGTTTGACTTTTTTCTTTAACACTTCAACTTGACCAGTCAATGTCTTATGCGAAGTTAGCTGGGCTGCAACCAATATATGGACTTTGTAAGTTTATCATGAGATCATTACACCATTCAGCTTGTTTTTATAGCATTTCCTAAAGAAATAGTTATTAATATTTCTTATATGTGCAATAATGCAATTTTTTGAACTTCAACTTTGAAATTAGATTCATCCTTTGCGAATTATGGATAAAATCAAAATGGAAGAATGGAAAATTATGATTCATGTAGCTAACCCCAAGAGTTGGAAGAAGACTGTGTTGAGTTGAATTTTGGAACAAATTTTATTTAATTATTTTTCCATTGGAAATTTAGGCAAGACAAAACAAACTCTGCACTGTAAATAGAGTTTGTTGCCTTTTGAATTTTGCAGGTGCGTAAACCTGCAAACTTTACCTTTGGTTTGTTAATAACCTAGTGTGATGATCTATGTTACCTGGATTCAAGTACGTGTGTCGAGTACGGGTATGTATCCACGCATCGGATGTGTCAAATCTCTAAACAGAAGGACACATGGACCCAACTAAATATTCAAATTAATTAATATTTTTATTTTATTTTTTTAGAGTAAAATTATATATTTGTGTAACATAGTGTCTGATATAAACATTTTATTTGTTTTGAAGCAATGATAAATTAAAATTGAATCACTTATAAAATAAATAAATAAATAATATAATAAAATTGAATCATTGAATTTGTGTTTTAGGTGCATGTCCAACCAAAAAGTATAGAACACATATCCCATACCCATGTCAGAGTATTGTGTGTTCGACACCGGTACCTCACCTACTTTTGAAGAGTCCATGTAACATAGGTGATTATAGAGTGGCATTTTGCATTGCCATGGTACTTCTGCACTGCAATGGGGCTACTTGGTTGTTCTTATTTTGCCATTTATATGATGACTTATTTGCTTTACACCCACTTATAAATCATACCACCTATGTAACTCTGGCATTCTTGGTTTGGCTTTGCAAGGCAGATTCTGGTTTCGTGCCTATATTTGTGTATGGCATATTTGGGTCATCTCGCCAGCTAGCAATTGGTCCAGTAGCACTGGTTTCCCTCCTGGTCTCTAATGTCTTAGGCAGCATTGTTGATTCTTCCGATGCGTTATACACAGAACTTGCAATATTATTGGCGCTGTTGGTTGGAATTTTAGAATGCATAATGGGGCTTTTAAGGTACCCACGCTATCTTTTTTGTGGTCTGGAAATCAAGTCATTATATATTCTTTTACACCTTTTTAAGTTGTAAATCTATGTATTTATGATGTATATATCATGTGTATTTCAAGTTCAGTTTGCTCTGGACATATGGGGGAATCTGCATCATTTTAATGCGGCAGAAAGACTCACGGACTTCTTGTTAGAATTGATGGTTTCAAAAATTTTAACATGCTGAAAAATCCATATTCTTATGGCTACATAATAAATTATGATACCATGTCAGTCTTTTGGTTGTTTTGGCCATAATATTGTCAAAGAGTAATGCTGAAGCAGTGTTATTCCAAAAATCTCTCCATGTCCAACAAATTCTGCAAGTGTGAGCCTTTCTGTTTGATAATAGGACTACTACACTAGCTTAATATGCCCTATTGCGCTGTCCTTTTTTCCTTTTAGAGTTGGGTGGAGACTCAGCATGAACCCCATTGTGGTCAACCTCTTCACCTTCACAAGATCTACATCGTTTATATTTTTATGAATTGGTTTTCTAATATTTTTTTGGCCTTTTAACAAAGAATCTTGGTCCTATTTTTCTGCTCTAGACTTGGATGGCTTATTCGTTTCATCAGCCACTCTGTAATTTCTGGCTTTACAACTGCCTCAGCCATTGTGATTGCCTTGTCTCAAGCAAAATATTTCTTGGGCTATGATATAGAACGGAGTAGCAAAATTATCCCATTGGTCAAGAGTATCATAGCTGGAGTGGACGAGGTATGCTTTGCATGTCTATGATAAGTCTTTTGCATGGTAATCATTTTATTTTTATAACTGCATTTGTATACACCTTCTTGTTGATTTATGTGCACAACTATTAGGGATTTGTATTTTATAAGATTGAGATGTAATCACAATTACTTTAATAGCTTGAATGAATTTTTTAAAGTTTTGATGTAATTATTTGAATGAAATCTTGTAATTGTATTTATTGGTAAATTGAGTATCATGCTGTTCTTTTTTTAATAATACTTGCATAAAATATGCTTTCACGTTATGTCTAGACCATTGCCATCATTTTGAACACTTTTGCTTGTATCTCCAGTTTCGTTGTATTGGTTATATTCATAATTGAAAATTTCTCTAGTGTTTGGTTGCTCGAATGATATAGGATGATCACATTTGTTAGGTTATGGATTATGTACTGGGTGAAGCTATTGAATTTTCCTTTTTAAGGATAAGAAAACTCTCTGAATGCTTTAGGCATGTGAAGATTTCTCTTTTCCTTGTAATCCAATTTAAAACAATAGTAAAATTCTTGTAACATATATATATATATATATATGACTTGCTATGTGTAGGGAACTTTATATTGGCTTTTTATGCTGTTATTGTTTGTAATAAGTATGACTGATTGTTTACTTTCACTATTTCTTTTGATCATTTATGTAATTATTATTCTAACAAAAATAGAGTTGTCCTGAAATACTTATAATTTTATTTGTTAGACAAACCTGAAAAGCTAATCAAATGACAATAGACTCCTTCAGACTTGGTGGTAAGGAATGCATTGCCGCACCTTAATGAGAATCCCAAACTTTTGAGTTTTTAAATAACTTTATATTTTCAAAAAACTCCTGAAGCTTACAAGCAAAAGCTTAAGTCTAGCTCAAGTCCCTTCAAACTAGGTTTGACCTTCCAAAATCATACTTGGTTGTGTTATTCTCAAAAAAAAATAAAAAAATCATACTTTGGTTGAAACGGTGTCATGAACATCATTATGCTGCAAGGTAAAACGAGGAAGAAAGGGTTTTGCCCCTTTCAGGAACAAAAATACATGACTTATGTGGCTGCTATACTTGGGATGCAGTGATATTGACATTTTGACTTGCACACATGAAGAAGCACTATCATTTATCAATATTGTCGTACTTTTGGTACCTTTGATACACCAGCTAGTTCTGAACCTGATAGCCACTGATACTGAAATCATGAGTGCTATTTGATATTTAAGTACATGGTGTTGAAACTTTTCTCCTGTCATCTGTCCTGGTCTATCGTTGTTAGTGAGACATCGTTCACTAAGTTATTCCATCTAACTTTCTGTTTGATTGCTTTACCCTAGGTCTTCACTTATTTATTTTTTCTTTTATTAACTACAAGAAGTGTTTTCCTTTTGTAGTTTTCTTGGCCTCCTTTTGTAATGGGATCTATCATTCTAGCAATTCTTCTGGTCATGAAGCACTTGGTATGAGCTCTTTTTCTGTTTTTAAATGAAGTGAGCACTTGTCTCTATTTGTATCAATTTAGTTTTCTTTAATGCTTTGAATTGTTTAATGTGTAGGGGAAATCAAGGAAGTACTTGCGGTTTCTGCGAGCAGCTGGGCCCCTTACAGCAGTGGTTCTGGGTACAGCCGTTGTGAAAATATTTAATCCATCTTCCATTTCTCTGGTGAGTAACATGAATGTACCTCACTTTATACTACTGGAATCGAGTAGTAACAATAGTCATGAGAAAGTTGCATTTAACTAAATGTTAATTTAAATTATCAATATAAAGATTGCATTTAACTAAATGTTAATTTAAATTATCAATATAAAGTTTGCATCTACCCAGTGTCAAGGCCTGAGGATCGTCGGCAGAGATCTTTCCTTTTCTTCAAATGCCATCGACTAGAAGATAGCTAACTTTTCCCTGAAGAAGTAACCTTAACCAAAACTAACGCCAGAGTGCCAATATCAGATACTTTGTCTTATCCCAGCTGCAGAGAAACCGCCATGCTATTCCAATGTGTTGAGAGATATTGCTTTCTTTTTTGGGGCTAATTTCATTACATATACAAGTATACACTGGATGTTGGGAGGATATTACTGTTCATGTGGTGATATTCTTTCCATAGGGCTTCCTTCCCATTTGAGGAAACATCATGGATATGAACTGGAGGCGCTGGTGAAACCATGTATTGGCTAATTTGTTTAACCGTTAACAATTTAAATAGTTTCCTACTAAATATACATGTCATAGATTGCATTTGTGTTCATTTTTTTCCTTCATCTAGCACTAACTCGCTTCTCTCGACAAATGCCATCATTGGCCATCTCTGTGTATGACCAATCTGTTTCAACTCCTCTGTTCTTCTACCTTAATTTTGGGATTTAGGAGAGACGTTGCAGCTGCCAGTATGCTCGGGACATACAGGGGTTCCCTTAGCCTTTCTTCTTGATTTTCTGTGACTTGGAGCGGTTTGATTTCTTGTCAAATGCCCTTTCCTCTACTGTTAGCCGAAAAAGAACCGCTAGATGAGATGGATGAGAAGACCTTGTCTGGTCTAGTTCCATTCTAGGGGCAGGGGAAGAATTGATATGTTGTTGAATAATGGATTTCCCTGTGTGCAAATGACTTATTACTGAACGCAGACAGCGGTGGAACCTGGTGAGGTGAACCAGGCGTACTACTTTCCCACCTTCTTTCTGTGGACCTTGTATCCACTATCTGTCTGGTCCAATGAGTCCGAACCCCCCCGTCCGTCCCTTCAAAGTGGTGACCGTATCCTACTACTAGCCTTTTTCTAGCCCATTTGGAAGACTTCTCTTGGCATATGCCTGCTCTGACTGCTAACCATCATACCTGCCAGAAGGTATACGTACTGGAAGGCTGGATTTCATCCTTTGAAACGAAAATAGGGGATGTTGGGCGAACCTTTCTCCATTCCTTGGGTTTTTGGGTATTTGTTTTTTATGCATTTGCATCTGAAATCCACTAATCAATTGTACATTTCATTTGTTAGTGGCCTAGTTACTCTGCAGCCTCATCTTTTGGTCATCTCTGTTCATGATCAACATGTTTCAATTCCCTTGTTCTTCTACCTTAGTTCGGGACTTAGGAGACAGGTTTTCAGATTTTTGTTCTTTAGCGGTTTCTATCTCATAGTTGTCATCCCTTATCCACCTAATCAATTGTACATCTCATTGTTTAGTGGCCTAATTTACTCTGTATTCTCATCTTAGCTTCACTAATTATTTGTACATTTCACTGCTTGGTGACCTAATATACTTTGTAGATCTCATTTGTAAAGTAAGTTTGTTTGATTTTTTTTTTTCTTGGTTAGCATATCACAGGGCACTAATTCTGGGGAAAAAAAACACAACATAAGGAACTAGCAATTTGTTGGTTTGCATTTCAATGTGTTTCTGTATTATAAAATTGTTATGTACTATGAAAAAACAGAATTGTTCATTTCAATGGTAAATACATTGACAAAATTATTCACTTAATTTATAATATACATCAGGAATTTCTTTAGTTTATTGTTCTGTTCTTGTTTTCCGGGACAGGAACATAAAAAAAACCATATTTATGTGATATTATGGAACAAAATATTTGGATATTTGGAAAGAGAAACCATGATAAAATATCGGTGTGGACTATGACTATGATAATTCAATATATTGGGTTGCATTTGCCCTCTGTATGTGAAGGTTCTGGATAAGATAACTGGTGAAGCAGGGAGAAGAGTAATGGAAGGATTAAGATCCAACTACAAAAGAGAGTTCTATGCATCATGCAGTCTTGGTCAGACATGGTGTTTGAGATTAAATTATATTGAAGTGATGTTTGAGATGGACTTTCTACTGATTAACCAATATGTTTTTTTTTTTTTTGTTTTTTTTATCTCCGTTTGGCATCAGTATATTAATATTATTTTGTTTAGCCGTCTTACAAGAATTCTATTTCGTTAGTGAGAAATTTAATTTAATTTAAGTGTGATTGCAATCAGAGCTTGTAAATAATGCTATTTTGTTTAGGTAGGAGATATACCTCAGGGACTCCCAAAATTCTCCATTCCTAAAGATTTTGGGTATGTGACGTCTTTGATTCCAACTACACTTCTCATTACTGGTGTGGCTATATTGGTAAGTGAAGTAAAATAATTCATAGTTTTTTGTTTTCTAGATATGAACTGTAAATATCCCTTCAACCATATTATCTTTTAAACTCAAGGAATCTGTGGGGATTGCTAAAGCATTGGCGGCAAAGAATGGGTATGAGTTGGATTCAAATCAAGAGGTGTGCTGATTTACAACCTTTACAAATCTTATTATATTAATTACCAAAAAAATCATTATATTAACTGCATTTGCATGTTATAGGAATACCTGTCAAAGTGCTTGATGTGTTAGACTCTTATTACTTACAGCTTCACTATAGGTTGACACAAAATATAGTTGCATGCATATTTTTACTGGTGGATAATTTTATTATAGTTGCTGCATAGTGTAGAAGAAGGGGGAAAAATAGCAACATAAGATGTGTTGGTGCATTTTTTAGTTCTTAATTCTTAGCCATCTTAACTAGAAGTAGCAACATATTTGCTTTTTTTAGCAATCTTAAAAAGAAAAATTAAAATTAAACCACTTTTTAACATATAAATTTTGTCTTTCAACAGTTGTTTGGTCTTGGTGTAGCCAATATCTTTGGTTCATTCTTTTCAGCATACCCTACAACAGGTGAGATTTTCGAGGTTGCTAAAGCTCATGCTTTTTCTGTTCTTAAAGATGAATATTTAACAAAAACAATAAGTTTCATTATTTATAGCTCAGTGCATCATGAACCTTTTATTACTGTGACATGCTTCTAAAACAAGGTTATTTTTTTGAATGCCATTCTAGGTTCCTTTTCTAGGTCTGCTGTGAATAACGAAAGTGGGGCCAAAACTGGCTTATCTGGAATTGTGATGGGAATCATAATGGGCTGCGCTCTTTTGTTCCTAACTCCATTGTTCGAATACATACCCCAGGTATGGTTTTGCTGTTTATGCATTATTTCTATCTTTTAGAAAAGTTTGATACCTGCTGTTAGGGGCTCATTTACCATGTCTTATTCTGTGAATTCCAATTTCCACCATCAAGTTTTGCTCAAAATATCATTTCAGTAATTTTTTCGGTGTGCTTACTAGAAGAAGTAACCTTCAGAGACTAAGAAGCTAGCTAGCATTGCAACCATCTTTTGATTTTTGGATTTTGTTTTAGTCACCCTGTTAGTCTGATTTTAATGAAGCAATGCTGACTATGGGTTCTGTGGTCTCAATGACCTCTGCAGTGTGCTCTGGCTGCTATTGTGATCTCTGCAGTAATTGGGCTGGTGAGTATGATATGTTTCCAGATTATGAAGTTAATATCTTTGCTTGGGTTCTCATGGTTGTTGTACTACTCAATGTGCTATTGTATAAGATGCATTGATTACTTTTGAGGAGAACCTACTGCCATAGTCTTTCATTTGTAATCCATAGTATAGGCGCCATTCTTTGCAATTAGCAATTTAGGCTGTGCTAAAATAAATTATTAGCTTGACTGGATTCTGAAATTTTGTTCTCTTGGAGGAGAGTTCCTCATCCTACACTTAAATAGCACATATCCAGAAGGATAGTTGTATGCTTGTGCCTATTGATAGCATCAAAACTGCTTTTATGTTCTTAATTTGGGGTGAAGATTTAATCATTTAAGAGTATGTTTGTTGAACATTCATAAAGCTATTCTTCTCAGTTATTCATGTTTTATTAGACATCTTGGAACTTTACCAAACATTCATAAAGCTATTCTTCTCAGTTTTTTGTGTTTTATTAGATATCTTGGAACCTATCAATCGATGATTGCATACCGTATTGTGAACTTACAGGAATATAAGATTGTTATTTATCAATCAGTGTCACATTGCAAACATTATTATTTTCCTTTCCTCTTTGATAGATAGAATTATCTTCAATGTCTAGATACATTTTATTTTATTTTTTAATTATTGAAATACCTGTTACCTATCTTATTGTGCAAAGAACTAATGTTATCATTCTTGAACTTTGAAAGTATTATTATTCTTGTGTCCGTGACCACAACTTATCTGTAGGCATCAGACATAGACCTTGATTTGAAGCTTCAAAATGTTCAATTTGGGACTTCAGACTAGTGTAAAACATCAGTTCATATAGGTCGGGAAAGAACATATTTGATTTCTTGCAAATCCCTCAGAATGGTTTCCTTCTATTAGGAGCTGTTGTAACAGCTGATTGCCTGTCATTTAGGTGCACAAAAAAGTGAAGGAGAATTATACTGAATTACTGATATTGTCTTGTTCAGATTGCAAAGTTACACCTTTCTTGTTCAGATTGCAAAGTTACATCTTTCTTTTCCCCCCTTCATGCTTATCATTTCAGGTGGATTATGATGAGGCTATTTTTTTATGGCGTGTAGATAAGAAAGATTTTCTTCTTTGGACCATTACTAGCAC
>JAOTQH010000026.1:3300897-3320421 GCA_025631255.1 Cornus kousa
TCCTTAAACACCATTAATGGTTTGTTATCATCAAAACATCTAGATTGTCATTGGATGAAATCCTTAAGGTCAACAAATATATTTAAAGAAAATAAAATAATTTTTTTAAAACTCTACTACAAATTACCCATTTTATTTTCAATAAAACTCTATCACATTAGACAATGATATATTTAGAGAGTTTCTATAAAACTTTAACACAAATTACCTATTTATCTATTTTGAGTTAATAAAAAAAAAAATCTAATTAGACAAGGATTATTAATATAAAAAAATTTAATAATTGATATATTAAATAATATATTTTTTCTAAAATTCTACCACAAATTAACTTTTATTATAATTTTTTAATAAAAAGAAATCTAATTAGATAAAGATGTATTTAAAGAAAATAAAATAATTTCTATAAAACTCTACCACAAATTACATATTTTATTTTTTTATAAAACTTTATGAAAAAGTATTTTATAAAACTTTATGAAAAATTATTTTATAAAACTCTGTCACAAATTACCTATTTTATTTTCTATAAAACCCTATCACATTAGAGAAGGATATATTTAAAGAAAATATATAATAATATAATAATGCATATAAATAAAATATAAAAGTGTAAAGATTTTTGTATTTTAGTATTTATTTTTTAATATAAAAAAATATTTATTAATTAATATAAAAAGAGAATTCTATAATATATAACCTCTGTATTTATCTATTTATTATGATTATTTTAATAAAAAAAATTTAATTAGATGGATATATTTAATTAAAATAAAATAAAATAAAATAATTAAAAATATATAAAAAGAAAAACATTCATCACGTGTATTGCACGTGCCTATTGCCTATTCCTAGCACACTTAAAAATTTTAACACTTTAAATTCATTCTTTTATTTATTTATTCAAGTTTATCAACACTACTTATCCTACACCAAAACCCTAAGAGACTACGGAATACTAATTTCAGAAAGAAATTCAATGAATCTATAATTCATAACCCAATTAAAATCATTCGGTGAAGTAATCTGCACGCACACATATATATATATATATCTACGCACACATATATCACACGCTTCCCTTGCACCCAACCCGCTTTCTATCTCTCTTGCGGTGGGTTATACCATTCGTCTCGTCTCCGAGTTCTAGGGTTTAGCTATGTATCTCTACAGTCTCACTCTACAACAAGCCACTGGCATAGTATGTGCCATCAACGGAAACTTCTCAGGAGGAAAGTCCCAGGAAATCGTGGTCGCTCGCGGCAAAGTTCTCGATCTCTTGCGTCCTGATGACAACGGTAAGATCCAAACCTTACTCTCTGTTGAAGTTTTTGGTGCTATTAGGTCTTTGGCTCAGTTTAGGTTAACTGGTTCTCAAAAAGACTACATTGTTGTTGGGTCTGATTCGGGTAGAATCGTAATCCTTGAATACAACAAGGAAAAGAATGTATTTGATAAAATTCACCAAGAAACTTTCGGGAAATCGGGGTGTCGCCGGATTGTTCCGGGGCAGTATCTGGCAATTGACCCAAAAGGTCGTGCCGTAATGATTGGTGCTTGTGAGAAGCAGAAGCTTGTTTATGTGTTGAATAGGGATACGGCGGCTAGGTTGACGATTTCCTCGCCGTTGGAGGCACATAAGTCTCACACGATTGTGTATTCGGTTGTGGGGGTTGATTGTGGGTTTGACAACCCAATTTTTGGTGCTATTGAGTTGGATTATTCAGAGGCCGACCAGGATTCAACTGGCCAGGCGGCCAGTGAGGCCCAGAAAGTCCTTACTTTCTACGAGCTAGATCTTGGACTCAATCATGTTTCGAGGAAGTGGTCGGAACAGGTTGATAATGGTGCTAACATGCTTGTTAATGTTCCGGGCGGTGGGGATGGACCGAGTGGTGTCCTTGTTTGTGCTGAAAATTTTGTCATATATAAGAATCAAGGTCACCCGGATGTTCGGGGTGTTATTCCAAGGCGAGCAGACTTGCCTGCGGAACGTGGGGTTCTTATAGTTTCGGCTGCCATGCATAAGCAGAAGTCCATGTTCTTTTTTCTTTTGCAGACAGAGTATGGGGACATTTTTAAGGTTACACTAGATCATGACAATGACCGGGTTACAGAGTTGAAGATTAAGTATTTTGATACAATTCCTGTTACTTCTTCGTTGTGTGTTTTGAAGTCGGGGTTTCTATTTGCTGCTTCGGAGTTTGGGAATCATGCATTGTATCAGTTTCAGGCAATAGGGGACGATCCTGATGTGGAGTCTTCATCAGCTACATTGATGGAAACTGAAGAAGGTTACCAGCCAGTATTTTTCCAGCCTAGAAAACTTAAGAACCTTGTTAGGATTGACCAACTTGAGAGCTTGATGCCAATATTGGACATGAAAGTATCAAATCTCTTTGAGGAAGAAACTCCGCAGATTTTTACACTTTGTGGGAGGGGTCCTCGTTCATCCCTACGGATACTAAGACCGGGTTTGGCTATCAGCGAGATGGCTGTTTCACAACTTCCCGGTGTCCCAAGTGCAGTTTGGACGGTGAAAAAGAATGTCAATGATGAGTTTGATGCGTACATTGTTGTCTCTTTTGCGAATGCTACTCTTGTGCTCTCTATTGGTGAAACAGTTGAAGAAGTTAGTGATAGTGGGTTTCTTGATACAACCCCCTCACTTGCAGTTTCTTTGATAGGCGATGATTCTCTGATGCAAGTTCACCCAAGTGGTATTAGGCATATAAGGGAAGATGGACGTATCAATGAGTGGAGAACTCCTGGAAAGAGGTCAATTGTCAAGGTTGGATACAATAGACTTCAAGTGGTTATTGCCCTGAGTGGAGGGGAGCTTATATACTTTGAGGTGGATATGACTGGCCAGTTAATGGAAGTTGAAAAGCACGAAATGTCTGGGGATGTGGCTTGTTTAGATATTGCACCGGTTCCTGAAGGAAGACAAAGATCCCGTTTCCTTGCAGTCGGATCATACGACAACACTATTCGTATATTGTCTTTGGATCCCGATGACGGTATGCAGGTCTTGAGCGTGCAGAGTGTTTCCTCGCCTCCAGAATCTCTTCTCTTTCTTGAAGTTCAGGCTTCTGTTGGTGGGGAGGATGGTGCGGATCACCCAGCTAGCCTTTTTCTTAATGCTGGTTTACAGAATGGAGTCCTGTTTAGAACAGTGGTGGATATGGTGACAGGTCAGCTTTCAGATGCCCGTTCCCGGTTCTTAGGATTGAGAGCCCCAAAGCTATTTTCTGTGATCGTGAGAGGACGCCGTGCTATGCTTTGCTTGTCAAGTAGACCGTGGCTTGGTTACATACACCAAGGACATTTCCTATTAACACCTCTATCATATGAGACTCTTGAATATGCAGCCTCGTTTTCATCTGATCAGTGTTCAGAAGGTGTAGTTGCTGTTGCCGGGGATGCATTGAGGGTTTTTACTATTGAGAGATTGGGAGAAACATTTAATGAGACTGTGATTCCTTTGCGCTACACACCTAGAAAGTTTGTGCTTCAACCCAAGCGGAAACTGTTAGTAATTATTGAGAGTGATCAGGGAGCATTCACAGCAGAAGAGCGCGAAGCTGCGAGAAAGGAGTGCTTTGATACTGCTGGAATGGGGGAAAATGGAAGTGTGGAGCAGATGGAGAATGGTGGGGATGATGAAGAGGATCCCCTTTCTGACGAGCAGTATGGCTATCCAAAGTCTGAGTCAGACAAGTGGGTTTCTTGCATTAGGGTTCTTGACCCAAGGAAATCAGAAACGACTTGCCTGCTGGAACTTCAGGATAATGAGGCTGCATTCAGCATATGCACAGTAAATTTCCATGATAAGGAGTATGGAACTCTTCTAGCAGTTGGTACAGCAAAGGGCCTGCAATTTTTGCCCAAAAGATCCTTTGCTGCTGCTTATATTCATATTTATCGATTTCTGGAAGATGGGAAATCCCTTGAACTTTTGCACAAGACGAAAGTGGAAGGTGTTCCTCTTGCAATGTGTCAGTTTCAGGGAAGATTGTTGGCTGGAATCGGACCTGTGCTTAGATTATATGATTTGGGGAAAAGGAGATTGCTGAGGAAATGTGAGAATAAGCTGTTCCCCAACACGATCACCTCTATCCATACATATCGTGATCGGATTTATGTAGGTGACGTTCAAGAGGTATGTTCTCCATACAATATTTATTATTTATTATTTTCTCTATAGAATTATGAGATTGTGTTAGATAATTTAACATCTTATGCTACAAGTATATATGGAGACAGTTATGTCCCTTCTGTCATCTTTGATCACATAGAAACATGAATTTGTTTATAGTAGTGTCATTTATTCGTTACGGTTGTATTAGCATCTTGTCGAAATAAGGATATTCTGTTACATTGGTCAACTAAGACACGTCTTGTTTATTGAATGAGTTAGACACACGTGGCACAAACAGGACCCGTTTATTAAACATGTAACATGACATGGCCTGCTTAATAAGTGGGTTGTATAATGTGTAACACGACATGACCCATTTAAAAAAAAAAATTTATTTTTTATTTTTTATTTTTTTTTTCTTTCTTAAATATAAAATGTAAATATAAACCAAAAAAGATTTACTATGAATTACTCATTCAATATAAACTTCATATTTAAGGCTAAATCTTTCATTTTTCTCAATAATCACGCAATTAATGAGGTTCTTTTACTATTGTACCATATTAATTTAAATATGTTACCTACTATACAAGTTGAAATGGGTCCTAGTCAATTCGGGTTGACATGACATGGTTATGACACGATTAGTTATTTGAGTCAAATTGGGTAAAGTTAGTTTTAGTTAACTAACAGTTAACTCGATCACGATATGATCAATTAAACAAGGTCATTGGGTTGATATGATTATGACATGAACACGATTAAGGTCAACCCAGACCTGCTAATTTTGTGTTGGAGTCTAGCTGTGTTGACGGGTAATGTCAAAATTTGCCACTTTTATCTGTTTATTTAATTCTTTAATTTTTCTGATGGTTGGCAATGCATTAAGAAAATACTAAAATAGTGATCATTGAAATATATCTGAAGTAGCATGCACTAATTGTCATAATTTTTCAGCAACTTTTTTGCAGATATATGTAATACACATGCTCATTTGCATCTATATTTTTACAGTTAAGATATTTATATACAGAATTGTTCATCATACTATGATACTCTGAAAATTTTGTTGCCATTTTTTTCAGTCTTATATTTATGTATGACGAATATTTATGCATGATGAATATTTATGCATGTAATATATGTAAATAAGCTTATGTAGATGTGTATCTATAAATGAATTATATGTACACACACAGACACACACATGTATTCGTTCTCATATGTGCAAAATTGTGTTTGTACATGTGATTATGATGATGGGAAGAGGGTGAGCCCAGACAAATAGAGTACAAAGCAAGTTTTTATCTTGTGAAAGCAAAATGCAAGAAAATTGGACTTATCCTTTTATTTTAGCAGCTTAAACAAGAAAATAGTACTAATAAAAAGCGCAACCACATGGTACCAAGATTTCGAATGTCTTTCGTTAATTACTGTTCTGCCAAATTCTTAGTCAACAAATTATCTTTCCAATTTATATTTAGCAGGCCATCTATCCAAATTTAGTGACTAATTGGACTTTCATCCCGAATATAAGAGTGATGATACGAGTTTGTAGTTTCTTTGGTAGTTTGACAATGAGTTTCAACATGTCACTTCAGTATTATTTTATTTGCAAGTGAAGTGTACATATACCATTTCTTTTCTATGTTTGGTTCGTGAATTACTGTATTAACTGACTTGGCTCTGGTTTCCCTCCTCTTATCAGTCATTCCATTATTGCAAGTATAGACGTGATGAAAATCAACTATATATATTTGCTGATGACTCCGTTCCGAGATGGCTTACTGCATCATACCACATAGATTTCGACACCATGGCAGGTGCAGACAAGTTTGGCAACTTCTATTTTGTGCGGTTACCACAGGATGTGTCGGATGAGATTGAAGAAGATCCAACTGGTGGGAAGATAAAGTGGGAGCAGGGGAAGCTGAATGGAGCCCCAAACAAGGTAGAGGAAATAGTACAGTTTCATGTTGGTGATGTGGTTACTTGTCTGCAGAAGGCATCTCTAATTCCAGGTGGTGGAGAGTGCATCATTTACGGGACTGTAATGGGGAGCTTGGGGGCATTGCTTGCATTCACATCTCGGGATGATGTCGACTTCTTTTCTCATTTGGAGATGCATATGAGGCAAGAACACCCACCTTTGTGCGGAAGAGATCACATGGCCTATAGATCTGCTTATTTTCCTGTCAAGGTAAGCCTTGCATCTCCTTATTTACTAGTATGAATCCATCAATACACCTTGAAGGCATCTTCTGGTCCCATCTATAAAGGAAAATTATTCATTGATCCATCAAAAATATTATTAATTCCTTTGGAATTAAACAAGTTTTCTGGGTTAACCTCGTGGGTGCACATACTTTTGATTTTGCCATATGGGATTTCTAGGTTGCAAGATTTAGCACCTGGCTGTTTCAGCCATAGGTGCTAATGTCATGTGTAAAGTAGAAACTCACTTCTGGGGTTTTAGTGATGTAGGTAGATGGGTGAAAACATTTCACTATAAACCCTTATACCAAAATGTACTATTAGGCATAACATGATGGGTTCAAAATAATCACATAATACTGAAGGCTTCAAATGCCCTGAGAATTTCTTAATCTGAGTTTTATTGGCGTGATAGAGTAGATAGATAAGATATATTTAATTGTATTTCTCATACTCTACTAGGACTTCGGTGTGAAAACTAAATATGACACAAAATCTATCTGAACTAACTAAACTAAATAAAAATGCTCAGTTAAGTAATTTGATAGTTTGACCACCCTACTTCAGCTTATGTCCAGCAAATATTAAAATTATCAGAATACCCATGACTTTTAATTTTATTTATTTATTGTTAAGTGACTTTTAAAACTTAATAAAACATAAATAAAATTATACCTGACAAGCCGTGCCTTGAAATCTAATTAGTTTTCGGAATCTTTCTTATCTTCAACTTTCCTTTCTCTAGAACTTTTTATGGATTGTATAATTTAGGTTTTACTTTATTTCTTAATTTTATGGAAGGGTGGTGAATTAAATAGTTGTAATATAACACTTGTCCTAATTAATAAACAAGTTGTTTGTAATGATATAGGCACATCGTGTTATACTCGATAATTTTTCTTCATGATATAACGTTGCAATAAGCCTTTTTATCTATCAGATACTTAAGTTTCTAATATATAATTAACTTAAGATGGAGATAACTGTGCATTGTGTTCTACGGAAATTGACTTGCAACTTAAATAGAGATTATATAGGATCATCATATCCTAATTCGTCTTCTTTAAAACATAGTCCAACTAATTTTTTTGGATAAGTAAATATGAAACATAGTCCAATTATTTGAAGGTCTTAATGAACAATTATACTACAATGCTATGCTAGAAGTCTGCTTATCAATGTTAAAGACATGTTTTGCCTTGGGTCTTGAATTATTAAAGAACTATTAAATATGTGTTTACAATCAAAAAAAATATGTTCTCAAAATATTGATACATTGAAGAAGTATTGGAGACCTATACACAAGTTTTAGTATCGACCACTAATCACTATGGAAATAGCTCATTTGCTGAAGCTTTTGTTCTTCATAGGTCACATAGATTTGTGTCTTCTAATAGAAAGTGGGAAGAAATGACTGTTTATTATTAGTAATTGTTTGTTTTTTTTCAATGATTTGACATCTTTTTAGTGTGTTTAGTTGAGTGTTAGCATACCAAACTTGAACTAAAACAATTCCAGTTCAAGGTATTGACCAGTGCTTAGAACAGCTGCTGCTGCTACTATTACAACTATTAATAATAGTTTATTATATTAAATGCTTGGGCTGGCATCATATTATTGTTTTGTTTATTTATTTATTTTATTTTTTAAGTGGCAACATATATCTTAGTAATTCTGTATCTTAAGTATCCGAATGTTGAGAGAAAATTTGGCATTCATTTTTCCTGCTTGGCCTTTCCAACTAATGTTGGAATAAAACTGAAATTTTGAAATGGTTTTGTAGGATGTGATTGATGGAGATTTGTGTGAGCAGTTCCCAACATTGCCGCTGGATTTGCAGCGAAAAATTGCAGATGAATTGGATAGAACTCCAGCAGAGATTCTGAAGAAACTTGAAGAAGTTCGGAATAAGATCATTTGAGAATTATTAGTCCTAAGGTACACCAATCCTCTCTACTCACCAACTTAGACATGCCTTTTTAGCATGGATATGTATTTATATTATTTGTGAACGTTTTTATTATTTATATATATATATATATATATATATATATATATTTGTGAATGTAATTATTATGTTTGTGTATTCTACACGGAAAACTTGTGGTAATAGATTACAATTGGTTATGCTTTTATATTTTCTTGATATGTCTTTCTTGTTATCTGTGTGTGTGTGTGTGTTTTTTTTTTTTTTTTCTATAATAGCTGTCTAAGTTTTTCCATGGAAAATTGTACCAGGGTGGACACAACCTGAATGGAACAGGGTGTCTTTGGGAGTATGGGTCTGAGTACTCGACATGCTAGAAGAAGCCAATTAAAACGAATAAGAAAAAAATACAAGAAAAAATAAATGATAGGAACTTGAATGAGAAGGGGCATAGCAGAGAACATACTGTCATTATACAGAAGTTGTAGCATTATATAGATGTTGAAGGAATTGTAGAATTAGAGATGGGAATAATTCACTGCAGAAAGAAAAGGGCTTGGATTGGGATGGAATACAGAGTGCAGAGTAACAACAGCAAAATGTAATTTGTACACATTAATGTATATTTATTTATTTTTTGCGGTTGGGGGGGTTAGGGTAAAGTAGCATGATACAATCTTACATATCAAAAACAAGGGCAAAGTAACTTATCAAAAAAAAAAAAAGAAAAAAAGAAGAAGGGCAAAGTAGCGGAATCCTTATTAGCACCGCATTCCCATTTCACAAGAATATATGTTAGACAGGTTGTACTCCCCCGCACTACGTGCTTGCTCAATTATGACATTGGGTAACAAAATTGTAGGAAAAGGCAGTGGAGGAGATCTCCATGCTGCCCTTTAGCTCGTATTATTGCACATTGGGTGAAGTGCGGAAAACACTCGAATAGTATATAGCTTATTTCTAAACACCCCTCAAGTTCAATGTAGGTGCTAATGAGGGTCTGATGTCAGTCAACCATTAACAGAGCTTTGAAAAGACTAAAGTACCCCTATCTCACTGAACTAAAAAATAGGCCTAAGTGCACTAAACCCCCCTGTGGTTTTAAAGAGTTGCAAAATACCCCCCTCTAATTTTTATTTTTTTTTTGTTAGGGGGGTGGGGGCAACACCCCCTCAATTTGCAAATTTTCCCCACAGCAGCCAAATTTTTTTTCTTTCTATTTCCCCTTTTTTTGTTAGGGGGGTGGGGGCAACACCCCCTCAATTTGCAAATTGCCCCCCCAACAAAAAAAGGGGAAATAGAAAGAAAAAAAATTTGGCTGCTGTTTTGGGCTGTGTTCTTCGGTGTCGTCGTTGCCAAGACCAGAGCATAGGCATGTATATATATGTATATATTAGTGTATGTTTTTCTATTATTGCAGGGACAATGTTTTTTTTTTTTTTTTTCCTTCTCTTTATTTATTTATTTTTATCTATGGGTAGATATGTAATTTTGCACAATACTCGACCCTAGTTAGCTCACAGTCAAGTAAAAGGGGGTAATTTGCAACAATATACATATTGAGGGGGTTTGTTGCCCCCTAAAAAAGTAGAGGGGGTATTTTGCAACTCTTAGAAACCATAGGGTGGTTTAGTGCGCTTAGGCCTAAAAATTATGTAAAAAAATTGAATCCCAGAAAGTACTAACCCCTTGTCTAAAGTTGCTCTAATTCCATTGAAGCAGCTATTCATGGAAGATCGGGAACCTCCATCTTCATCGTCACCGGAAGCAGACAAATTGGAAAGTATATATACCTCCGGAACATACTGCGTTTGGAGTCCAAAAGTAATTGAATCGTTGCCAGACAGATGTAAGAAAAGCCGTTCGACTGGATTGGAAATTCCGGTGACGATTAGTCAAATTCTAACACTCTTGGTGATGGAGAGATTCCTTGTCTAATTGCTGAAAAATGGCAATCTGCTTATTCCAAAGCCCTCTTTATTTCTTTCATTATCATTCCGATAGACACGAGAAGGTCAGGACTCTACCCATCTGTGCATGCAAGTCAGTAGGTAGTAACAATTTACTTTTGCCTCTTTTAGATATTATATATATATATATTATGGTGAGGGCATTTTCGGAATAAAGAAAGGGCATTTTTAGATTTTCATATCTAAAAAATGTCATGCTCACATGACTATTTGACAGGCCTCTCTAGTGGCAGTCTGATGGGAGGCCCTTAATTGCAACATTATTTGATACAATATTGACTTGTATCCAAAAAATAAACAATAGGGGTGTTACGTGCACAAATGTAAACCATAGGGAGTGTTTTTATGTACTTCTCCCTTGCACAATTGTCGGACACTATAAATAATAGTTGTTGATTGTGCTGATTGAATGGAGTGCGCATTGCATAGATATGGTTTTCTCATATGGATTCTCTCTACTTTTTATGTACAAAGGGCTCCATGCAGAGGCATGCAATATCTAATGATATAGATCATCTCCCTGCCCACTCCCCTCCATTCCTCCTCCTGTCCTCCTTGTCAGTCCTGCATCAACGAGTCTCCTTTCCGAATCATCATATGTTGAACAAAGGCAGTATCATATCTGGACTTCATCAATGCAAAAGACCTTCCATACTGATCTGAGTCATTTTCTTTTTCCTTTATGCTTTGCTCGGTAGGAAAGGAAGGAGGAAGAGGTGTGGAGGGAAGATAGGAAGGATGAAACAAACTTCCTTCGTTTGGTAGAGAGGAGACAGAGAGAGAGAGAGGGATAATAGAAGAGATGAGCCATCCTTCCTCCTTTAC
The DNA here is from genome assembly GCA_025631255.1 of Cornus kousa. Taxonomy (NCBI): domain Eukaryota; kingdom Viridiplantae; phylum Streptophyta; class Magnoliopsida; order Cornales; family Cornaceae; genus Cornus; species Cornus kousa. The sequence continues at coordinate 3,311,975 of JAOTQH010000026.1, forward strand.
AAATTTTTCCTCCAAATTTGGGCAGAAGAAAGGAGGGAAAACAAGTGGGATTATTATAGAAGTCTTAAATTACTAGTATCCTAAATTAGACAAAAATAGTAAATTACTACTATCCTAAATTAAAACTCTCTTCCCTTCTCTCCTAACGAACTCATTAACTTGTGAGCTTATTCTCTTCTCTTCCATCCAACTGAATAAAAAGAGGATAGGACACAATTTCTTCTCTAGAGATATATCATCCATCGCTTCTTCTCTCCCTATCATCCAAATTTTTTTTTTTCCTACCGAATGACGCATTAATTGTTGTTGATTACTGATGGAATGATGCTTGAAGTTTGACTTTGATCTGTTTTGATAACGTAAATTCAGCGTAAAAGTGAGAGATAAAGAAACCCTCCTTTCCAGGGAAACTAATAGTTGTACGAGGAATGTACCACATCTGATTTGGGTTTTAATGCATCTTTTATACAGTTGCTTTATATATTACCTTTAATATCAATCTTGTGAAGTATTCCTTTCTTTATTCATGTTTTTCCCTAGAATCTGTTTTCCGGTCTTTGTCCTCATTATCTTTAGTATAACAAACAGTATCATTTCTGGAGAATACTGGCCATCTGAATATCATTCCTGTTTTCCTGGTTTTTGTCCGCTCAGAGTTTTGGGCCTATTGCTTAAAAAAAAAATGTTCTTACTTGGGTTTTTTTTTTTTTTTTTAGGTTATGGTGACAATGTTGAGCGTGCTGGGGCTCGTCCATGGATCTACAGGGGGCAGCGAATTCTCTCATCTGATTCAAGTATGAGCATGGATCCAAAACCCACCTGGGGAAACTGAGAGTGCATAGGACAAAACATAAAGCAGTACTTGCACCTCCCAGTTGGCTTCTTTAATTCCTCGGGTCTTTTGTTGTTGTAATTAGACACTAACAGATTTTTATGGCTTCTTTAGTGGATTTAATCCGTTAATCTTTAGGTGTGATGTTAGACTCTCCCCCTCGTACTATACGTTGAGCGTCTTGCAGTAAGAGTAGATTTGTTTTTGTACCGTTCTTGCTATCCTAGTTCATATGCATCAGTAGAGATGGTTCTTTCTCAAACATATTCACTTTTAACTTGTGGAAAGGAAGGTTTACTTTCCTTGTTGATGTGATAGAACATAGAAGCAGAGCTCTTGAATGAAGTCATCTCATTTTACACTTGAGCTCAGTATATTTTTTTAGTGAATAGATTGATTTTTTTGTCTTGACTTTTATCTTTTCTTGGCCTTGAACAAATTTGTCCAAGCGAAATTGACATGATATTTTGATATTATAATTTCATGGTTTGACTTTGGTTGGAATTTAGACTCTTTGTTATTCCATTAATACAAGTTTTTAAGTATTATATAGTAGAAGATTCTTATCAAATTTGAAAGAACGACGATAGTTGCGGACAAAAGGCTGTAACCTCTTATATGGGATGGTATGGTAAGGGTTCGAATTTCTGCAGGAACTAATGGGTTGAGTTTCTTACATACTCTTGAATGAAGACAACAATAATATATGATTTTATTAAGCTCAAGAAATTGAATGAATCATTTTCTTACATACTCTTGAATGAAGAAGACAACAATATATGATTTTACTAAGCTCTATATGATTTTATTAAGCTCAAGAAATTGAATGAATCATTTTGGACAAACTTGAAATTAAGGCTTTGTACATGATTTACAATGCTAGAACCAATTCACCCACATCCCCATCGCTAACACTGTAGTAAACTCACTCCAATCCAAAATGAGTCTTTAAACCCTAATCCAACACTCTTTCTTTCATTCATCAAAATATTAACCCTTTTATAATTTCAATATTTTTCTTGATTAGATTCTCTAGATTTGGGTAGGTCTGCATTATCTTGTTTACTAGAGTTGGCCTTGGAGCCATTGTCGTGTTTGTGTTTTTGCTCTCTCCAATCTAGAATTTTTCGAGGCAACTTTCTCATCCAACCAAAACTGATGATGTCCGAGAACACGGTATCTGTATTCTCCGGCAACTCCCCATAGGTGAGAGCGTGCCACATGCGGGGATACAACTTGAAGGCCTTGTCTGTGCTAGGTGAGAGCGTGCCACATGCCGGGATACAACTTGAAGGCCTTGTCTGTGCTCGAAGCCGGCTCGTAAAGAAGCTTGCTAATAGATGGATCAGTAACTTGGTCATCTCCTCCATGGACAATCAGAACTGGCAATGAAACCTGATAATGACATACACACAATGTATTAATATTTAGTATTTAGAGTTGTGACTAGGGTCCATACCACATAGTTGGTGCCAATTTTATCCTTAGCAACCCTAATTTTTATACTATGTTTTGAGACAAAATATATGGTACATGTTTTTACATCATTCATACATATCATTATGCATTGATTATGAAGTTGTTGATGTTTTGAGAGAAAATATACGGTACGTGTTTTTACATCATTCATACATATCATTATACATTGATTATGAAGTTATTGTTTTGTTTGAGACAAAATCTGCTATAGGTGCTTATAAAGTCAACATTAACACAAATTCAAAAGTGATAAAACGCCAAGCCAAACCAAATCTGAAGGTGGACAAATTGGTGTTAGATAGATTCTGAAGTGAAGAGGTAGTGCATAGTGGGATTGATGTACATCAATTTCACTATGTAGTTGGTAGATGTAACGACTGGAGGGCAACTGAAGAGATCTTTTCAAATACGTTGAAGTAAGGCAATTGAATTGAAATTGAATGTAGAGTAAATCAATTGGTCGTGAAACATGTTTTCAAGACTTATTGTCTTACTAAGTTTAGAAGTAAACTGATGTTCATCGTGTTAAATTAGGTTGGTTGTATTCTTTTTCTTCATAATGAATTTCTTGATCGAACTAAGTCTCGTGGTTTTTTGATCTACCTTTGGGGCAAGGTTTTACACCTATAAATCTGGTGTACAAACCTCTAAATTTTATTTATATTTGTTGCACTTTATTATTTTTTAAAATGTTTTGAATGATTGATAATATATGTATATCAAACGTGTATATCAAGATAAATGAATCATCGCATTTGAGCAAATAAATAGATTCATTTTATCCGAGACTTGGTAAATATATTTAATATATGTTCAAACTCTTTTATTTAAATAGTGCTTATACATGTGTTTGTCTAATATGGTCTTTGACATTTCAAAATAATTATTAAAAAATCAAAATTGAATTTGGTGGTAGAACCCCCTCAATAAAAATTTACAAATAGGTTAAGAGATATATATCTTTTTAACAAATGATATATCTTGTTGCGCTTAATTGTTTAATTATCACGTCAACTTTTCAAAAGGCTAGAATATAAAGGTTGAGCTATTCACCCCATTTCGTTATATTGTGACGTAATAATTTGCGTGTTAAGTTTTTGTTTGTGATAAATTACAATCATTTCTATAATAAAAATACAATTTTTGTTTAAGCCAAAATTTAAACATCAAAAAATCATTTCTTTTTATTTTAACAATTATTCATCACCCAAAACCATAACAATAGCCCAACATATCTCAAATATGATTTCCGGACTTCCTATTATTTTTTAAAAAAACATTCCTATAAAAACAAAAACAAACAAAACGCCTAGTGATTAGTTTGGATCAGATTCGTGGAACAAACCTCCCATGCACGTGGCTTCACGTGTCGATTTGCGCGTGGAACGAACATTTCGTTTCAGAACTACAGTAGAGATCATCCCACTGTTCTCACGAGCAACAGTACTTAGAAGACTTTTCTGCGTATCTTTCTATTCACTTCTTCTGCGTATCTTTCTATTCATTTCCTCCTTTGCCTTCAAAACCCTCCCTCCAGACACCCAAAATCACAGGAATCGCCCAAAAGCCACCTGAAAACCACCATTTCCGCCACCGCCGCCACCACCACAACACTCGCCGCCGTCTCCGGCGCTTGCATGAGGGTCGTGGCATCAGAAACGACCGTTGCATGAACGCCACTTTCCTCCAATTCCCTATCTACATTTCGTACCCCAAAACTCTAGGAACACCGAGAAACCACCGTTCTGCAGCAATGAAGGATCGGCCTCCGTCATCGTACGGCTCGGTCTACGTGCCACCGCACCATCGTCTGCGCTCTGTCATCACTTCCTCTGCTTCCCCCAATCTCTCCTCCGCTCCTGTGGACTCCAAGACTGTCAACAATCACAACAAGAAGTTAGGAAACCCTAAAGTCAACAATCCATACCCTTACATGCCCCATCACCAATACCAGTACCAACACCAGCAGCATCAGCAACAGCAGCAGAATAAGAATTCACAGTTCGATTCTGCAGTATCCGACGATTTATCTGAAGAAGGTTCCGATCGTGAAATTGAGCCGTTCTCCCATCCAGTGAGTGTTGTGTGTGTATATATATATATATTTGTTTATTTAAAATTAAGCTCTTGTTTGGGATTTCACAGTGAAATTATTTTTGGTTTGGTTATGTTGAAACCATATCTTCCTTGTTTTGAAGTCTGAAATATGATTGGACTGGATTAAAATGGGCTGTCTATGCACACACTTACATATTATATATTCAAGCAGACAAATAATCTGTCTCTCTCTTGGTAGTATTCATGTTCCGTCATAAAATTGGAGAAGATGTCTATTATAGTGCACTATCTCCTCTACCTCCCAAATTGGAAGGTGAGGGTTGCAGTCCTCGTAGGGGCAAATGGGTGTCCTAGTTTCTTGCCAAGGGAAAAAAAAAAAAGGTTTTGGTGAAATTAGTTTTATGGGTAGCAGTGGTAACAACCCCCACTATGAAGCATTTCTGCTATTCACTCAATCTAGGAGGCTGGATTATAACCAAGATTTGTTTTTTTTTTTTTTACCAACTCTCAAACCCATGTTGTTTCTGATTTTCAATTGCCCTTAGAAACGTTCGACTCAAACCATGTGACTTCTTTTAATTGGTGCAGTTAATCGTTTTGAAATGTCCTAGTTACATTAATGATCTTATCCCCATTTTTCATTACCTTCAACTTGTTATGAATGTTTCATCCTCAATTTTTGTGTTCCTTTGTCTTGCTGCCCATCCGTCCAAAAATGTATGCTTTGTGTAAGCATTAGTACTGCATTGAGAGGATTTAACTTTATGTTCGTGTCTATGAATGAATTTGGAAATATTTGCTTTCTGTAAGCATCTCATATCTGAATGATACCTAAATATTTGAGTAAATGTTTGTACGTGCTTGTTCGGGTACTGGTTGACTATTGTTTAAACTTTGTACTACTCTCTCCAGGGTGCTTCAACGTCTGAGAACATTGATGGGTGGAAATGGAAGCTAAATACGCTTTTACACAACAAGGATAAGCAGGAATTGGTGTCAAGGGAGAAAAAGGACAGGCGTGATTTTGAGGAAATAGCAGCTTTGGCAAGCAGGATGAGTTTATATAGGTATCTTAAACTTAAGGAATGGATATACTCATATTTGTGTTGTATTTTCTACTGATTACCAAAGGGATATTTGAATTGTAATTATATGTGGCAGCCGTCTATATGTAAAAGTTGTCGTCGTCAGTAAGGTGCCACTACCAAACTACAGATTCGATCTGGATGATAAGCGTCCCCAGAGGGAGGTACTTTCTTGTGATTCTATTTAGTTGACACACTCCATAAGGGCAAGTGTATCTTAAGATTTTGTTCTGTTTATGCTTTCAAACTGTTTTACATAGAATTTGATTCACATATCATAGTAGGAATTCCCACTTTAGTTTTATTGTATTCTTTTGTTAAGTTGGCTTCTAAAGTTCCTCCGTCATTGGCACATGATAATTTTTTCCCAATACTTACCTTGTAAGTTTCTCTTGAAGAACTTGATATTCATGCACATTTACTGAATTCTATGCTGTTCGTTATTTCCAGTTAAGGAAGTTAACTTGATTGACAGGTGATTTTACCTCCTGGTTTGCAAAGGAGAGTTCATGACTATCTTGGGGAGTACCTTTCTCAAAAGTCTGGAAGCACAGACAGTTTTCGAAGCGTTGATTTTTCAAGATTAAGCAGTAGTGGTAGTATTGCAACTGATGAGGGGCTCTTTGAGCAACCAGAGCCACTGCCACACAGTAAGGTTGCCATGGAGAGAATCATCTATCGAAGAAGTTTGCAATTGCGCAATCAGCAACAAGCATGGCAGGTTCAAATTACCTTGACATATATAGAACATAATCCTGTTTTACTTATCAAAAATATATATATATATAGAACATAATCCTGTTTTGCAGTTATCTCAATGCAGTTTGTTTGCTATGTATTTGTGTCAAAACTTGTAGATGAGCATTTTTTAGGCATCTTTCCCATTTTTGCATGTAAGCCTTCTCAATGTCAAGCTTACACAAAACACTTGGGACTCCACTACACAGTCTTGAGTTCACACACTCGCCAGCAATAAGAACAGGATCCAAAATCTGACAGCCTCCAACAAAAGTGTTTTGAGAATCTGCATTGACCTCATCCAAAACCTCAAAAGCGTTTTGAGAATCCGAGATGACCTCATCCAAAACCTCCCTCAATCTCAAGACAAGGACCTTAGCTATTAGTTTATAGATCACCAAACTAATAGGTTTTGTAGACGGAACCAATCCCAACGGTTCCTTAAAAATGGAACCGGAACCGGATCCGTTGAATATGGAACTGGGCCGGAACTGAAACATGAACGGTTCCAAAACCATTTATCTTCCTGCAATTCCCAAACTGATTTGAGCCATTCCTACAACAAAATTCAATAGCAAAAAAATAAAAATTCGGAGCCAGTTAGAAGCCCTAGCCGCTGTGACTTTGTCTTTAGCAATCTCTCGTCTCATGCTTGAGGCGAAGGTCAGTCTTGCAGATATCTAAGGGGAAAGATCCAGGTGTAGGACTGCTCACAAGGAAAGGAAAAGCGATTCCCATCTTGCATCTACTAAAAGAAAATGAAAGCCTCGTATTCACATCGAAAACCTGATGAGCTCACAACTTCAAAAGAGAATTCTCGCTTTGCAATGCAATAGCACAACAGTAGGGCTCCCATCGAACCAGTCTCAGATCAGATGAGAGGTTGAGATGAGAGATTGAGATGGTGAGAGGTGTGTCTTTGTGATACAGAAGAAGATGAGACTTGAGAGGAGGGGAGGCGGCCTGATGCGAGATTGAGAGGTTAGGTTTTGGTTTAAAGTTTACACTTTAGTCTTTTTTTTTTAATGGTTTTCAACATAAGGTGGACCACATGGTTTGTCAGTCTTTGTCTCCTAATTTTAGTGCTATGGACCACGTGGTGTTGTATGTAATTAACAAATGATATATACAATTCAATATATAATCAAATATATATATATACGGTTCGGTTCTTCCCGGTTCCCATGGGTCCGGAACCGGAACCGTTGGCAATGGTTCCAAATTTTTGGAATTGGAATCCGGAACTGAAGCCCGGGTTCCGGTTCGGTTCGGTTCCACGGTTCTTTTGTGCACCCCTACCTCCCCCCCCTCCCGGCAATGAAAGTGGCGTTCGAACTTTTCTCGAAGTGGCCCTAGGAGGGAGATGCATGAAAATTTCCCATCACCTTTCCCCTAACCACCTCCCAAGGAGGAAAGTCATAGAGAAATCATCGCCTTCAACACTTCCTCTTCAGAAAAAGGCCTTTCCAACCCGTCACTTACGTTCCAGAAATCGAATTGAACTGGTGCCCCCCAAACAAAGGTCTCGAACTCGATTTCTGTGTGAACAAATTCTGATAAAAAGAGGCAATCTCCCTACAAACCTCCTCATCCTTACACAACAACTCCCCATCCACCCGAATCTTCCCAATATGATTACCCCTTCAATGGGCATTTGGAAGTCTATGGAAGAACTTTGTCTATGGAGCCACAAGGCTCTAGATTTCTGCCTCCATGAAATCTCTTCGAAAATGGCAATTTTCGCAATCTGCGCTTGGTACTTTACCCTCCTATGCCTAATAGTCTCCAGAAGGTCGCTCAATCCCCCCAATTGATCAATCTCTGCAATCTCGGAAAAGCTCGGTTCTTCCTCCATTACAGGTTCCCGAACTCCTTATTCCATTACTTAATTAAACGCTTGATCTTTCTTTGAAGTCCTACATTATAATCCCTTTTTGTCTCGGTTGGGGTTGGGGAGCATCCTCCAAATTGTTTAGGGGACACAGTTCCTCTCTGTTTTCTTCCTGAAGCTGGCATCTGAATTCCACTTCTAGTTGTATAAACAAATCAAAATTCCTAAATGAAATGCTCATGGCCATGGCCATGAGCGACCACTTTTCCTCCAATCTATAAGAAGCGATCAATTGCCTCTACTAACAACTTCGTTGAACCTATGGCTTGAGCTTCCCGGAGGTGTTACAGACTTTATAGGTAATTTAATGCCGGCTGGCCTCAATATGAAAAAGACAGTGGTCCCTTAGTGATTCCTTATGACG
>JAOTQH010000026.1:3323864-3341307 GCA_025631255.1 Cornus kousa
TATTCTCTGTGCTTCCCTTTCGCAATCTATTTTTAAAGTGCAATGTCAATTTTATACTTTCTACCTATAACATATATATATATATATATATATATATATATAATATATATATATATATATATATATTATAACTTGACAAAAAATTCACATATTCGCTTCGCTCCCATAAAATTTGAAATATCTATCTTTTACTTTAGAATGTAAAGAAATAGGACTAAATTATAACTTATGATTGTGAACTTAAACACGTTGAATGTGTCTCCTTGAAAATAGTCAGGTGAACTGAATATGTTGGGCAGTGAATTATGAAATACTCTCAAGAAAAAATAATAATAATACGGAGTAATAATAAAATAATAATGCACTCAAATCATGCACCTTTGAGTATATATTTATTTGGATGTGAATTATGAAGTACTATAATATATATATATATATGATGCACTCAAATCATACACCTTTGAGTTGGCTGACCAGACTGCATTATAGTGATCCGAATGTGTGTTGATGACGGGACCATTGGAAAAAGTCAAAGTCGTAAAAAGTTTTGTTGGTTTAAATAAATTGGACCAGAATTGATCCAAGTTGGTTACTCAACAAACGCCGGGGGTCAGTCAAACTGTAGATTTGCCCCCCATCCCCCACACCCCACTCGAGACCAGTCTCTAGACCTCTCCGCACAAACCCCTTCATGGCTTTCACATTCTAACAACTACATTTTCTCAAGTCACGCCTTCCTTTGCATGGAAGGCACGTTCGAAGAATTCATTGGCCTACCTCTTTAGCATGTGATGCTTCGGTTTGGAATTATTTTAAGGTTTCGTTTGGTTAGATATAATCAACTAGAAAAGAAAAAAATAAAGATAATTTTTAATTTTTTTCTTTTCGGGTTTGAATAGATGACGAAAAAATTTAGTTTCTCCTACTGGTCTATTTTCTTCCCAAAGTATTATTTTGGTGTGAAATGAGTAGCTTTCTATGATTAAAAATCTCATCTTGGGACTCTAAATTGATACAATTAAGTAAGTAAAGAATATCAAACGTGAATTAAATCTTTTCACGAAATTTATCAAAATAAAAAGTTCAAGCCCGAGAGTTTTATTTTAAGCAAGAAATACTCACATGCTCACTCTGTCTCTATACAGACTCTTAACTCTCCACCGCCTACAATGAGAGACTAGGAAGTACTATTATGTAGCTTTTATTGTTAACTTGACTTTTACTTGATAAGTCGAACTTAGAATAATTTTTTTCTTTCAATCTAAATTTGGGTTAAATTCATTGATCGATTTAGTTCTACAAATCAAGATCTTTTGGTTATTGAAGACTTGGAAATGACGGCCGACTTGGTAGACTAGAAGAAGAAGAAGAAGAAGATACATTTGTTAGTGTATGGGTTTACTAATAACATTCCTCCTTAACAACTTCCACGTTGTTTCCTCTCACACCCACACTTTGGTTTTTCTCCTTCCAATATGTGCGCGCATACCAAAAAAAAAAAAAAAAAACACACACACACACACACAAGAAGACTTCAACAAAAATATTATGTATGCTCAATAAAAAATTACAATGGATACATTTCTTCCTCAAGAACCTAAATATGTGCTAGAAGCTAGAGCAAAACCTAAACGTGTCTTTGCAGCTGACGCATGCTACAAGTCCAGTCCTCTTCTAGAATGGGGAACCAAATTATCTACTCTCAGAAAATTTTAATACACACACACACATACATTTATTTAGAAGCACTAAATCAGTACTTCGTATTTATAATTGAAAAAAATTTAACACAAAATTTCAATTAAATTTATTCCAATTTTAAATGCAAGGAGCCTATTAAACGCAATATTAATTACGTTCTTCCTTTCTTCTTCAATTTTTATTTTATTTATTTATTTATTTTTATTTTTGGTCAATTTGACTATTGGATCATATAAAAATCAAGTCAATTGAATATGAACAAGAGACCGCTTCCAAAAAATAAATAAATAATATCCTGTGGTTGGAGTTTCACAAGCTGAATTTTACTAAGAGTTGTTGACATTGATTTATTCTTACACCAGATATAAATAAATCATTCATATGTATTCTCATTCCTGCAAGTTTAAGAAAATAAGATATTTTTCTTAGCAAGTGCTTTTTTTAATTAAAAAAATAAGGTTATTCAACAAACAAATTTATAATAAACAAGATCATTCTCATTGGTAAATGGTAGCATGAAACAAAATTAATCTAAAAAATAAGAGGCTTCCTGTCAACATGTAGATTATGACCATCTCATGCATATTTGCAGCTAGGATGCTAAACACACACACACACAACGTTTCCAAGTTTGCACACATGCAGCCATGAAGAGAATCATAAATTTTGTTTTTCATAAATTTAAAGAAGGCTTAAATAGATCTTCGAAAAAAAGCCGGCAGGGGACTTGATTTCTAATAGTGAGTGAAGGCGGCGTAGATGTTACACGCTTATTGTTGTTGTTCTTCAGAAACTTCAGAGTTTTTGTTGAGCAAGAGTTTTAATATCCTATTCGTCTTTTGTTCGTGAACCCGACCCATTATTATTTTTTAGGTGCTCATCTGAACTCAAAAAACTACAAGATTTACTACCCACAATTTTCTCTTCTCAAAGAACTAAAAGGGAAAAATCGAGAAATTCATTTGAAAACCGAGTAAACAAGCGTGATGTGTGAAGCAAATTTACAGCAACCTCATCATTTTTTTGATCGTCATTGTCAATTTTCCAATACTACACGTAATCATCCATTTAACTTGACACGTATACAGCAAACTGAGTCAGTCAGTCAATCACTATAAGGTCCCACATGCCAAGACAACTCTCTCTTCCCCTGATGGAAACTACAGCTTTCCCCCCTCTATTTAAACACAGCCCCACAAACTCTCACCAATATTCACAAAGAACTCTGCAATCTTTGAGTTCTCTTTGTGCATCAAATAACTCAAAATGGGAGTTATTGAAAACCCTAAAAGAGAGATATCGCCAATGACCCACCAACGAGCACCCACTCCCTTCTCTTTCTCTAAAACCTCGAGTTCACTCTCTTCGTTCTCTTCGCTCTCTTCTTCGTTTCCAGTACCTAAAATTCCTTCCTCACCTCTCCACACCTTATCTGAAGCCATGATGGAAGAGAACATCAAAAACGCCGAGACCATGATCATGAAATGGGATCCGAACTCTGCTTCATACCATAAATTCGTTTATCTTTTTCAAGATAACCGGAAAGAAGCCAAAGAGTTCCTCAAATGCGTCAAGGACCTGCGAAGGACCATGCATTTCTTGATCTCAGAGAATTCAGGTTCTGACAAGCTCTCACTCCCGCAAAGGTTGATGCAAATAGCCATGAAACGCCTCGAGAAGGAGTTTTATCAGCTCTTGACAGTCAATCGTCAGTATCTCGAACCTGAATCGGTTTCTAGCCGATCATCACGCATGTCAGTACAGTCACGATCGAGCAACTCTGATGATGAAGGTGATGTTGGATCAGATGAGGAGGTTCAGAGAGCAGGTGAATTGATATCTGAGGTTGAACGGCTCTCGGAGCTTGCCATGTCTGATCTTAAATCAATTGCTTATTGTATGATCAGCTCTGGTTATGGCAAAGAGTGTGTGAAGATATATACAATCATTCGAAAGTCGATTGTAGATGAAGCACTGTACCGTCTCGGGATTGAAAGGTACAGCTCTTCCAAAGTCAACAAGATGAACTCAGAAGTCCTGGAGAAGCACACCAAGAATTGGCTGAATGTGGCGAAGATCGCCATGAAAACACTCTTCCATGGCGAAAGGTTTCTCTGCGATCATGTATTTTCTGCATCCGATTTGATCAGAGAATCCTGTTTCACCCACATAGTGAAAGAAGGAGCTATCAATTTATTCAAGTTTCCAGAACTTGTATCGAAGAGTAAAAGATCACCAGAGAAACTTTTCAGGCTTATAGACTTGTACGATTCAATCTCTGATCTCTGGCTGGAGATTGAATCAGTCTTCTCATTTGAATCCATCTCCGAAGTTAAATTACAAGCTAACAACTCACACCTCAAACTTGGTGATGCGGTCAGAACAACTCTATTGGAATTTGAGTCATCGATCCAAAAGAACTCATTGAAAACACCAATTCCAGGTGGCGGAATTCATCCGCTGACAGTATCTGTGATGGATTACATATCTTTACTTGCCAATTGTAGTGGGGTCCTCACTGACATTATTGCCGATTCAACATCGCTGACACAATCACCGCTGCCAGAATCGTATTTCGACAGTTCAAATTGTGATGAGAATCCAACATCATCCGTGTCCTTACGTCTCGCCTGGATCATACTTGTTCTTCTTTGCAAACTTGACAGCAAAGCCGAGCTCTACAACGACATAGCTTTGACATATCTCTTTCTTGCCAACAATCTTCAATTCATTATCGAGAAGGTCCGCACAACCAACCTTAAGTGCCTGCTAGGCGATTACTGGGTTATAAAGCATGAAAATAAGGTGAGGCTGTATGCAGCAAATTATGAAACAATGGCTTGGAGTAAGGTGTATCTGTCCCTCCCAGAAAATTTAACTACAGCAATGTCACCGGAGACAGTGAAGATGTGTTTTAGGCAATTCAATTCAGCTTTTGATGAGGCGTACCGGAAACAGACATCATGGGTTGTACCAGAGAGGAAGCTAAGGGATGAGATAAAAGTATCAATTGCAAATAAGCTTGTGCCTGCATATACCGGGTTTTATGATACATACTTGCTGACTTTGAGTGGGGAGAAGAGTATTGAGGCGTTGGTGAGGTTTTCGCCAGATAATTTGGGGAATTATTTGTCAGATTTGTTCCATGGAACTTCCATTTCAGGGAGTGGGAGTTCGTCGTCATCATTCTCGTCATCACATTCGCGTGTATCACGATGTCTTCCCTAGGTGTTACAATACAATAAGACACCAAAGTTTACAGTTTTCATGGGCAGTACTTCAGTTATGTTTCAAGTTTCATATCCATATACTCCTTTTCTTTTGGAATTAATTACATCTCTTTCTGTACAGAAGGCAGTGGGTTGTAATGCAGGGAAGGAAAACACTAGTAATTATTTCGAACTGTTATCTATCATCAGCATGGTTCATTGTTTTTACTTAGCCTAGTTTTAAATCTCGGAAAATAATTTAAAGGAGTAAACAGGCTCAATTTGAATTAACTTAGAGGCCAATAAGAGTCGGATAGGAATATTTGTGCAATCCACTTTCCAAGAAATGTCATGAGCTTAAATAGAAAGTAGGTAAAAGGACCGCTGAAAAGAAGAAAATAGTCAATTTATATATTAAGGAACTGATGAGACAAAAATATAGAATGTCACAATTGATAACCATCAAGAAAACTCCGTATCTCATAAATCATGTGAGATAATAATATTAATATCAGCAACATAATGTTGGAGCCGTGTGATCCTAATATCAAAAGAATGAATTTATACCATCAGAAGCAGTGAGAACACAACTAAAAAATGTCCATCTGGTGTCCCAAACAACACCTTGATTTCTGCCATCACGTAATAAATTTTTTATTTTTTATTTTTAATGGCAGAAATCAAGGATGTGTTTCGGACACCAGATGGGCCTGATATTTTTAATTTTGTTTTCACTGCTTCTGATGGTTTAAATTCATCCTTTGTTAACATGATAATGTCTGCATCTAACCTTTCCAAGTCTGGAGGAAAGTTATGAGCTGAGAGATGTACATTGTAGAACATGTACGTCCAGGAGGTGTTATTGTTCGAGTGCTATGCAAACATTATCTGCTCTGCTGGTCTTGGTATGGATTGCCAACCCGTACAGATCTGGAGAATAGTTCTGAGAGAATCAGAGGCAACTTCAACTGTCCACGTCGGATAATATTCACTGGGATGGAACATGCATTCTTCACTAGTCTCTGTTAACAAGTGTGCTTGGGCTCCGGTCAGGAACAGGTCCCCTTCAGACCTTATCAAGCCAGACTTTGCCACTTCCTTATCTGCTGCCTAGAAACCGTCACAACCAGCAAATAGTAAGAATTTATGTCATCAGTCAGTAAGATTGGAGTACCATTAAACTGGACCCATAATACAATATAATCAGCATATACTTCAGCATTAGAAAATTTGGAGAGGCTAAGTAATCAGAAAATAACACCAGCTTTTACCTCTTTATAAAATTATCCACAGGAAGCACTTATGTAATAGGGCTAAATAAGTTGACCTCCCCTGAGATTTTCTCTAATTACACAGTAAGTGTAATAGGGTTAAATAAGTTGACCTTCTCTAAGGTTTGCTCTAGTTACACCGTGATGAAACTTTTCAAAAATCTTGCATCGTGTTCCTTTGATGTTTGTTCACTTGCTACAAATACCCCACTCCGTCCAAAAAACCGTTAATTCCATCTAAAAAAATACATGATCCGACCAAAATGTCCATCTCTCCATGTGAAATGACTTTGTTAACCTTACAATAGCATTTAATTACCAAAATTAAACTTAAGCTGTGAAATGACTGTACTTAGTGGACCAAAAGATTAAATGGTTTTTATATTTGTTATTGATCGAACACCTTCAACTTGAAACTTCATGTCATTTGGTTGTTACATTTTCTGGTCACTGATCTAGGCTACATGGACTAAAACCAGGCTATGATGGATCCACCATTTGGTAGTTTGGCAACACAACTAAAAAATAAATAAACAAATTTTAAAAAATGTAGCTGGCTGATGATCCAGAACTTATTAGAGTCTTACCACTACTCAAAGCTACCCTACAGCATTTTTTGGAACAGACTAAGGATATTAGCTGTAGAGGGGAAAATTTATGGGTTATCCTCAACCTACTTTCCTAGAAAATGCCTAAATGTTTTCATTCACATATCAAAAATTTTACCTAGAATAAGGTGTTTTTAAGGCTCTACCAAGTTAAAAACCAACTGATAGGTTCTCTACTTGAGATAATATCTAATTATGGTAGTGACAAAGGCTTAAAATTGAAAATAGAACATCACCAACTATATGGATTAACATAAGCGGAACCTTGCAGTCTTACAAAACAACACATCTAACTGAAGGAAGAATTCTTAAAAGAAATTGAATATAAACTTCATTATTTAAATTGAAATTATTAAAACAAACAAAAAGCACTATGTAATACACAAATGAAAATGGTGAGATAGATTTTAGTATGCAAGAAAAGGTAATAACAAAATTCCTGTATATGTAGATAGATATTGATAAGTAGCACAACTTGGGGTGACAATGTAAGATGAGAAAAAGTTGCAAAGATTGCACTGACAACTAAGAAATGCAAAACAATCCTGTGCCACTGAAAAGAAATGTGATTTACATTGAAGGCTCTAGAACAACAAGAAACCTTGAAAATTGTAGGATGGAGAAGTAAGAGAACCTGACTGCTTATCATTTAATTGGGAAGTTAAGGCAGTGAACAAAATCAGTGTTTGTGCAGCCAGCTCATACAGTTGGGAGAAGATTTAATCTAATTTTTAAGTCATTTACATCCAAAATAACTTAAAATTCTGATTCAATGCTAATTTGTAGCTGAGATGGGCAGTCAAGTGGCAGAATTTCCCATTGTGAAATTGCATTCACTCATATAGGGCACAGAGTCACTAACTAAAGTATAAAGTTGTTTTACAACATAGGTCCAGTATACTATGTAAATTATGTTTCTTGTCCAGTCTAGAAATGAAATTCAGCTGATATGACAACAAAATTGAATATGAAATTTGTCCACATAAGTTTTATTGTCACATCTACAGAGTCTGTAAGTCAAACAAAAGATGAGAATGACCACACAAATCTTGAGCTATGTAACAAAAAGCAAAACTCAATTTACCTTTTCTGTGTAATATTCAAAAGTTTTCTTCTTCTGCCCTGCTTCATAGATGTTGCATTGAGAGTATATCTAATAGAAACAAAAGGAAAAATGTGAAAGATATCCTGTAGTTAGAATCACCACAATAGTCCATCCACATAAGAAAGAACCAAATCATCATTTACCTGTGACTCTACACTAGCACAGATGGCATATATGCCCCAATTTCTGGTGTAATTGTTGTACAGATGAACTTTTCCAAATCTAACACGAGGGTGTCTTTGACGTGTACCGTTGAAGAAACAATGGTGAATGGTCACTCTTATGCATCTGTCGCCAATGTGAGAGGGGTCTGCTCCAATGAGCATTGTCTTGTCATGTTGTGTAAAGTTACACCTGGTGCAAAAAGAGAAAGAAATCATCACAATCCATCATTTACTCGCAATATTCAATTAAATTGTGGAATGTGCGAGCATTGACCAACCTAGAAACTGTAATATCTGTGCTTTGTCGTGTTATATCTATAAGTCCATCATCATAATCACGTAGGCTACAACGGTCTATCCATATGTGCCTAGAATTTGGTTTGATTTGAATGCCGTCAACATCATGCCCTCTACCACCTTCAAACTCCAGGTTGCATATAATTATGTGTTCGCAGTCCTTCAGTCTTAAGCCTTTATCCATGAGTTTTACCCGCTGGCCACGACCATCAATTGTCTTATAAGATGACACATTCAAGTAAGATGACAGATGAATTGTGCCTGAAACTTCAAACACAATCCAGAGTGGTTCTTTCTTGCGACATCCTTCCCGAAGTGAACCTGGCCCATCATCTACAAACAGAAACATGGGCATTGAATTATACATCACACAAACTTAATATATAAATCCAAAAACCTTCTTAAAGCCATGCAATATTCCACCAAAACCAACACATAAGGGCCTGTTTGAGAAGTGTTATGATATTGTTTTTCTGATATTGGTATCCAAATTTGAGTCCATATCATGTTTGGGACGGCTGATATTGGTTTGGAATAGTTCATAACATATTAGATTTTTTGGCCAAAACTCATATCACCAAAATGGTGATATTGTGTGTTTTGGTATTGTAGCGGAGGCGAATTTTTCAAAACAAATTTTCTTCCGATTCCTACCCAAAACACTCCTACAACAAAAAGGTTGTTTTGGTATTGACCAAAACATAACACTTAAAACACATCACATGCCATTTTCAGTATCAGGATTGAAATTAATAGAAATTAATAGATGCTATGGCAATCCAAAAAAACAGATTTGAATGCACAAGCAACCCACTTCCTATTCTTCCCGATTACCATAAATAAATGTTAATTGTTAAAAAAACTATCCAAAAAATAATCACAAAATTACATGTTGACAATAATGAACATATTAAGAATTTTTTTTAGATGTGCGCTAAATTGCGGATACAGTTAGAAAATTAGATACAACTACCTTTATTGCCAAACTCACAAATAGCACTTCTTATGAGGACCTCAGTAAATGGAAAATACAAAAATTATATAATTCAATTATTCATTTCTTTTGTGCATCCAAAAAAACATCATCATCCACAAAAACCTTTTTCTTTTCTTTTTCCGCATAAACACATCCACAAATTTACATTAGGTGTCAACATGTTATATGCATACACACATATTGACATATATATACTGAAACATTGAAATGGAAAGCTAAACCTAGCCCTAAAAGGCGACAAGGACAAAGACATGTAAAGAGAGAGAAAGGGAGAGAACCGGCCAAAGTAGTGACGTAATAGAGTGGTCCGTGGAGGCCGCCGATGGCAAAGCGGCCGAAACCCTCGGCCCGACCGGCCAGAGCTCTCAAGCTGAAATCGACGTCGGCGTACGGTAACGACTCCATGCTCGGGATTTCACTGCACTGCTCAGACTGAGTCGTAACTATATAGTATTTGGCTGACGCGGGCAAAAACCCGTAAGGAGGCTCCGACTGGATAAAGGTATGGTCTAACCGGACTTCGGATTCGGGTTAGGAGAGGATTTATCGGGTACATTTACTTACCTCTCCTCGTGAGGTTTGTTAACATTCCACGTGGACTTTTTATGTTTTTGTATTTTACTTACTTCTTATAAAGTTATGATACAGAACATCCTTATTTGTTAGGCATAGGATGAGGATAAATAAAATCTACTCATATAATTAGTCTTTTACCATTTTAAAGCCTAAAATGACAGCAAATATTTCATGAATGAAAGTTATAAAATATTAAAATAATACATTATTGTTATTAAGTTGAACATTATGAATGGAATTATGAAACATATAAGAGGTTTACGTGTGAGATATACACAAATTTTAAAAAAAGGAAAGTGAAATTTATTGGTTATTTTTTGTGCCATGATAATATGATAACACAACCCCAAAGCCCAAGGCCCAAGGCCGAATGAGAGAGTGGGGTTGTCCTATTCTAATGTGCTATTTTTTATTTTTTATTTAATGAATTTATTAAGATAAAGAAAAACTTAATTCTTACTGTTACAGTGATTATATGGTATCGCCCACTAATTATTTGTGATACCATGTTATCACTAAATTTGGAGCAATTAAATTTTTCTTGTTGCAATAGCTCTCATGTATGTCGCATTGATTGTGAAGTACTCAAAAAGTTAGGGGGGTGGTGCTAAATCATAAGAAAAATTTTCATAAGATGTTCAAGAACGCTTTAGCTATGTTTGGGTGAAGCATCAAATTGGTACATTAAATTTGAAATTTGAGTAAATCTAGTTTAAAATTTAAAGTAAATTTTTTCTAATTTTAATTTCAAAATACCAATTTGGTCTTTCTAAACACAACATTCATTGTTTACAAGCCATTCAATAAGATTGATGATGTGCATTTACAATTTTCCCTGTTCTTAAAAAGTATGGTTGTGAAAAGGTTCAATGCATACTATAGTGAAGACAAGGCAACACTTTTGCTTAGTTGGTATGACTTCAACCTCTTTCAAAGGATTCACCTTTTTAAAATTGCACAGTTGGTATGACGTCACCCTCTCGAAAGGAAATTTTTATTTTGGAATAGCTACCATTTTCTTACCTACCTGTTCACTTGTTTTCTTATGTGCAAAAAAAATATATGTACACAACATATATTAGCCGTCAAATCTTATTGAATAATTAAAAATACATTTTATGTTTCTTCATTTAATGGTGAGGATTTAATTCTGTGATAAATTATTTCTACACCAGTAAGCATGTGAACAGTTATACATTTTCCTATATGACTACGATATAACTAATAGATACATAAAAAGTTTCATGGAATACGTCAATAGGGATCTTCAAATTCAAGTGTCATCCTAAATCTATTCCATTTCTACTAAACCAAAAACATCCTCATGCCAAAATTACACAAGGGAAGGTTAATGGCAAGGAAAAGAGAAAAAATGGCGAAGTGATCAACAATGTATAGTGAAACTAAGATTCATGGTTGCATCTATGAGAAGTGGTGGTAAACAGCATATCAGACAGGTGAAAGAGAAGCTGTATAAGAACCGTTGCAGTACTTCAAGCCTTTTAAAAAAGCAGAATGCAAGTGAGGAGAATGAATGGCGTTTCGGATGCCAAAAGCATGACGGCTTTCTTGCAACCCTTCTACTGCTGTGGCTTGAGGATCGGGTTTCTGGCGAACGATTTCAAGACCAACATTCAAGCCAATTGAGGTGGGTTCCGTCACAAAACTGCATATTGCACAAATAAATGCATAAGCCAACAAGGTACCAACTAGACAATGAACAGGGATGAGTAAACAGAACAAAATGCCATACACTTGAAAAAAATAATTATTCTGTATAATACCTATTGGCATTGTCTCCGGGAATGGCTAAAGAATGTTTGCAAGTGCACAGAAGAGTAAAAGACCCTAAAGTTGGAGGGTAGGATCCATGGAAAAGTAAAGCAAACAGGAAGAATTTTTCTCACTTTTTTCCCCCTTTTGCGAGTTAGTAGATGGAGATGGTGCTCAGGCTCTTGGGAAAAACTATATCCAGATCTAGATTATGACATCCCAAGTTACACATGAAACTAAATAACTGATGGCATCTGGCACAAAGAGATAAATCAAATGTGTTGAGACCATTAACTTCATTTTATTTCGCCTTGATCTAAGTCAATTATCATCCGATAACAATTAACTTATTGAGCCAAGTTCTGAAGTAATCCGTCTATCAGAAGGAAGTAGTGAAGTAAACTCATGATTTTCAGAATTTATATCCCTCGTTTTACTGGGCGTATCACGTTTGCCAACCCCATTTATATGAAATTAAGCAAGGATGATGATATGCTTGAAAGTGTTGGGCTTTTAAAAATAATATGTACCGGAAATGTTGGAGAGTAGACTCTGATGGTGCCTACACATACAATGAAAATCTATAGATCCACTAAGTAAGAAGAGGATGACTAATTTCTATAGAAAGTAAGAGACAAAGAGGGCGGCCAAAATTAACATGGGATGAAGTTATTAGAAATGAATCAATGATTAAAAAGTTAAAAATAATAGGTGGTGAGATGGTGTGTAATACAAAATGACGGAGAAAAAAAAAAGTTAGAATTTATGCGGCCTCCGTCCATATGAGACTAAGGCAAGGAGGAGGAGGATGATTTTACTAGGTGAATAGGAGAAAGCAACATTCTATGACAGTTCAAAAAATGTTTACTGATCATAAATTCAACGAGGCAGGTTCAAGTGAACATAGGTTCTAATTATACGAGTTTAATTTAGACCAAAAACATGGTCTTATGACTACATTCATACTACCAATATAGTATTATTACCAGTCAAGATAATAACCAGTATGTTACCTTTATAACAGCTAACAATCCAAGCACCCTCCATCAAAACCAGTAATAACAATTCTTTTTTACCAGCGACTGTGATACTTTAAATTAAGTCACCGCAAGAAAATCCCAGAGACAACCTAAACCCACAAGTTGTCTGACTAGCGGAATTTCAGTATAGTGTAGTGTTACCTTTATTTTTTTATAAGTAATTATAGTGTAGTGTTACCTTTATTTTTTTATAAGTAATTATAGTGTAGTGTTACTTTATGATCTACAACTTAATATTGCCACTCTGGAGGGTTAATTCTACTCTTTCTTTCTCAGGAATCCAATTTAATTTTCTTTTCAAAGAAAACAATTCAATAACTCCAAACAAAAGAAAAACATAAGAGCTGTAAACTGTATGAAGACTAAATGATTTTGCAAAAATGGTCCAATTGCGAAGAATTTTTGTCAAGGCAACAGAATTTCATACCTTGCCTCAAAGGTTGTTGCCCTGGAGCCCATGGCTTCGCACACACTACAGATTATCCATGGTGGAAGATATGCATCCTTGATTTCAACGCTATAGAAGAAATCAGCAGAGGAATCTTGATTGCATTCCTCTTTCACATCAAATTCTTTTAGAGGAAAAGAAATATGATTAGCTTTCCTCACCTTCTTGCACCTAACCTATAAACAATGTGCACATAATTTTATCAGCTAAATTATTATTATTTTCACTAAGAATTGTAAGGGGAAAAAAGAAAAACTGACTAGCCTGACTTCAAAAATATAAATTTAATGTCAAAAAGGAAGAGAAAAGAGGGGGCTGTAAAGAACATAATCCTCTCTGCAGCATACAGTAAAACAAGAAACCGACTTCAATAAGTTTAAATGTAACAAAGATAATAGGACAGTCATGAAAAAGAGGCTGAAAAAGAATGCTTGTTGAAGACTAACAATTTCATTTTGATAAGATCCAGAATAAGTTATCGTGCCAGAAATTATGGCAATGTCTCAAAGCAAGAGCCAAGTATAAGCATATTAAAAGTAGGCCATGTTGAATAAAATATACATGGACTTGGGTACTCAGTAGAACAATATTTATACCTAACAGAACACCTCCAACAAGAATACCTACTTGCTTTGTGATATGCATTGAAATGTAAATCGCAAATATGCCCCCACACCTCTTTCTAAAAACTGCATCGGACACATCTGATACCAAAACCAGTGTTTTGTCTAATCTGCCACAAATATCTGTGAAAGGCTAAGAATGGCATTATAAAAGATAACATGAATGAAACAATACTGCTTTGCAAGGATGTAAAAGGGTAAGTGTAGATTTGGGAGGAAGATGACAAACCCGTATCAAGTTGGGGCTGGGGACAGGGTTTTCCAGCCTGCCCTCCCCCAGTTATATAGTTACTTCACTGACACCTTTGTAATTTCTGAAACCCTTCAAATGTCTCATTTTTTACTTAAATGGTTTCCAAAGTAATTTCAAATTCTATCTCTCACACATATAGGCAAGGTTGGCGTGTTGCATGGCCGTTGCGGTGTGGCCTGTTATAACATTTCTATACCACCATAGAGTCAAAGTAATTGTTGAGTGATACTGTAGAATAAACTCATCGCATTTAGCCAAGGTCAACATGTTGCATGGCTGTGGCTGGTTATAAAATTTATATAAAACCATAAAGTCAAAGTAATTGCTGAGTGATATTATAAAAGAATAAACAGTTTCCATTTTTATGTGGATAGGGAAAAAGAAGTTGAAATGCTCGTTTACCAAAGTCAAAACGCTAAAACAAACCCACCTCTGGAGCATAAAGAGCAGCATTTTGAAATGGCACAGGTGAATATAATATAGGGACGTCCCCACCACTCAATGAAGTTAAGAAAAATCTGAAGAAACAAAGATACAATTGAATTCCTGTGACAAGAATAAATAGACCAGAATTCTTAAGGACTAAAATCATAAAACCCCCTCTTGTTTCCAAAAACATCATATAACCCCCTCAATTATCAAACAACCCCCTGAACTAGCAAAAAACTATCACATTGCCCCCTTTCCGTGATGGAACCATTAAGTTGTTGCGAAATGACAATAATGCCCTTGATAGTATATTAATATTTTATTAAACTGAAATTATAGTATGAGAAGGGCAATTACATCATTACGAATTACAAGGTTATTTTGGTCAACAAAATTATACAACTGTTGCACGTGATTTTCACGTGAAACGATCCCGTTAGTTTTAGACCGGAAACTAATAGGGAGGGGGTGATACGATAGACTTTTTAAAACATCAAGGGGTAAGATGATAGTTCTTTAGTTGAGGGGGGTTAGTTGATAGTTTTTGGAAACACGAGGGGGTTTTATGATTTTAGCCCAATTCTTAAATAGCATTAGAATTCTAAGCAATTGTAATCAAGATCTACCTTCCCCTTTTTGAAAAAAAGAAAAAGATAAGCTATTAAAGGTACATACGTTTTTATTCAGACATCTTAGCTATGTACTCACCTATTATTCAACAGAATATCATATAACCCATGTACATTCTCATTTCCACTAAACGCCAGCAGAGATTGTGGGCAGTCATCCACATCGGACATGGAAGCTAGGCACCGAATCTGCAGTACTTTCAATAGAAGACATCAATTAGTGAGAAGGTATAAGAAAGAACTTAAACAGTATCCTAATAGGTCAAGATCCTTGGAATGATATTATTAAAATATGCAAGGACACTCAACGTGAGGCATCCAAGAAGTTGACGTGTGATTCATAAGCCTCCCACTTAGGAAATCTTTTGTTAAATGTTGGACGGAGACCAATATCACTTTACATGTGAAATACTTCAAGACTGCCTTTTTATATAAAGTCAAACAGATAAACCAATTAAACCCGGAAAGTCCTTTAGTAAGATTATCCAGTGATTGGTTTGATTTTGAAGAAGGGCCCAAGTTCAGTGTGTCCAAATGATGACGACCTATAGAAAATAAATAAATAAGCACAGAGATCAAACCTGGCCCAGATTCTGTTTCTCAATCTCTGAAAGCTCAACTAGGTCTTCTTTAGTAACTTGCACCACTTTAGAATGGCAAAGAGGCATAGAGAAACAAATATCCTAGAAGCATAATTTAAAACCCACAAAAACAAATAACAAAAAGTAAGACCCAATGCAGTATTTCTAGACACTGAAAATGTCCATAACATCAAAAGTAACAAATACAGAAGGATGCAAAGTGAACCATCTGGTACTACAATTGCACTGTAGACATTGAAAAAGTTCATAACACCCTAAAAACAAAATCTCTACGTACGTTAGAGGCACAAAGAAGCTAATTTTATAACCATAACTATTTAATGCTAGGTAGATCTAAATAGGGCTTCTCGATCTATAACAATCTTATATGTATGTACAGTCGTATTTATGCAAAAAGAACCAACAGACGTAAGTGCATGAAGCTTTGGGAGGAGAAAGGACAGATATTTGGAGATTTAAATGGCTGGGAAAGTAACTGACTTTGTTGAACAAGGTAATTAAAAAGAACCAACAGACTTTTTTGGGTTCTAGATATTGCATAAACAAGATAATATTGTCTCAATAAACTTGTTATAGTGTCATGGGACACCTAATGAGACAGCATCGTCGTCTCAATTAAAATGAGAAAGCCTTCTGTTACAGGGCGAGATAAAGTCACACAACTAATTTCTTATACTGCATCACATATCTGTCTCAAATCGGCCTAGTTGTCATGGTATTGGACAAGACTTCAGACCATGGTGAGCTCCTATTGGTAAAAATCAAGATTAACAAATTAGGATATGATTCCAGCAATTCAATGACACTTTTTTAAAAAGAAATCCACTATTAGTAGTGCTCATAATCCAATTCAGCATGACCACACAAAGCATACTGAAGTCAATCAACAATATATCAAATAGGAACTAAGTTTTCGCCTCATATAACTCCATTTTCAAAACCAGGACAATTTCTAGCACGGCAAGACTATCTTAGCATGGCAACCAATGACACTTCGTTTTAAAGAAGACTTTTTCATAGCATGGCAACACTTACCGATGCTTCTACTAAAGGGAAACCTAACAAGGCTTTTTCATAGCATCTCGTGCAAGCTGGAAATGTGGAATGTGTAAATTGGCATTTATCATCTTACATTGTACCAATGATGGCATGTTCATAAATGTTAGCACATATTATGAGGATGAGAGGAAACCCTTCATCTACCATTCTTGCTTGCCTTTTTATTCTTTTATTTGTATTTCCGGTAATCCAACTCACTTGGAACAAACCAGCGCTCACCAGTCATTGTTCTTTTATTGTATCACCATCAATATCAACCTGGGACTCCAACATCTTGGTTAAGTACCACCACTAACTCAACCACCTCCTCCATCTCGACAACTATCTCGTTCATATACGTTTCATTTTCAATCATCATGTCACTCCTCATCCCTGCCAAAACACCATCATTTCCTACGTCCACCAAGCAAATAAGAATATATAACTAGTCAAAGTGGCCCACAAATTGTAGAATGAAATTGATAAATTTGAGTTATGGCAGTTGGTGTATGTTGCTTCAACATCAATTCCAAGTTAATAACTATCCAACACAATACCTCACTTATTTTAAATAGCATTTTGTATCAAACTTATTGGCAATATGTAAAAAGGAGGGGAAGATAGAGATTGGGGGTGGGTGGGGGGGGGGG
Source organism: Cornus kousa (assembly GCA_025631255.1). Lineage (NCBI taxonomy): Eukaryota > Viridiplantae > Streptophyta > Magnoliopsida > Cornales > Cornaceae > Cornus > Cornus kousa. The sequence goes on from JAOTQH010000026.1 coordinate 3,341,278, forward strand.
GGGGGAGAGGCAACAGAAGCATTCCAGAAC
>JAOTQH010000026.1:3352791-3370326 GCA_025631255.1 Cornus kousa
ATTGTTTACATCCTTGGCTGTTGTTGTAGTTCAGATTACATTAGTTAGAGGTGAGACAAAAGCTGAAACACTGGTAGTTGGAGTGATTAACAAGTTAATGTGGTTGGCCTCTGTGTGCACATCGGTGTCATTTATAGCCTCCTCTTATATAGTGGTTGGTCGGCGGCACAAGTGGGCTGCAATTTTGGTTACAGTTGTGGGGGCAGTGATAATGGCTGGGGTTCTTGGCACCATGACTTATTATGTGGTGAAGTCAAAGAGGACACGATTGAGAAGGAAGAGGGTGAGGCATGCAAGGAGTGGATCCACCTCGTGGCATCACTCCGAGTCCAACTCAGAAGTCGACCGGATTTATGCCCTTTGATGTGATAATTCCTAGCCTTCAGTTTCGGATTTCTGGGTTGCGCGGATTGAATGGAACGATGGATGTGTAATAAGACTGAAGGTATTTAGGTGCACTTAAAAGAACCCTACATTTGTTAAGAAACAACAATGCTTCCATAGCGGTAGCATCTTATGCCTTGGTTTATTTTATGAATCCCTGCAGTTGGATGACTATTGTAAGTTAGATGTTAGGTCTGTTGCTGAAGGACAAAAGGGGGGAGGAACACTGGTTTCTTTCCTGTTGTTTAATGCTGCATGTATAGAATCATAAGACCTGAAAGTGGGTTGGAAAGAGATAAGAGAGGGTCAGAAAGTTCCAGATTCTGTGGAAGGCGTTGAAGATTGTTGTGTTCAGTTTGTGCAATTTGTGGGTAAGTTAATATATCAGAGCCAAATTCGGAAGAAAACATAAATAATACAAGCAAGAGACTTCACCGGATGGTTATATGAAGCTATGCCCGGAAGTGGATATTTCAGCGTTGTGAAGAATTCTACTTGCTCAAAGGTTTCAAGTCTTCTCAAGTGATACTCATAGCTCGCAGAGGGAGTCTGTCTGGTAGTATTAAAATTTTCTCAATGTTCAATATCATCAAGTCCAATACCACAACTGCAAACGGTGGTGTAGATTAAGCATAATTGATGGTTGTACTTTAGTTATATAGAGATCTCTTGGACCATTATATTTATCAAGTATATATGAAATGTGCTCTTCAAAATTATCTGCTATGGCCTTGCTGAAACTTTGTGCACTCTCACTGGAGGCTTAACTTGGTAGATCTGATAGTGGGAGACTGCTAGTATATGTTTTTGAGTGGAAAGGTAAAAAAATGCATTTCTACTTGTAACTGCTTTAGCTGCCTGAAGTAATCTAAGGGCTATTTACTTCTTTCTTGATTTTAAATATGAAAAAGATTGAGATTTGATGAAATCGTGGTTCAAATCTTCAATTTTCTTTGAATAGTTAATAACCTAAATATTGTTAAACCTTGAAGTAATAGAGTGACCTAGGGAACTAAATATCTTTATGATATTTTGCTAGACAATTGGGAATTCTGATTTTGAAATTAATGTCTTGGAGCAATTACTATTGCAAGAGAGCGAGACTTCTTCATATAGGGGATTTGGGACCTCAGACCACCTGCTGCTTGAGGGTTTAGGGCAGTCTCCGCCAACAGTCCGCTAGCTGTATAGCGGGCTGCCAGTCAAGGGAAATGCACCCCTTGCTGGGCATTAGACTTCTCTTTCACTCCAAAATTTACCTTAAGCACAATTCTAGTTCTCTCTTTTTCACACACCCAAGAAGCGGTGAAAACACATTTTCCCCTTTTTTTCAGAAGATACTTTTTGACAACAGTCTGCACAGTGCTTTGAGGGGAAAATATTATAACCTCTTTTACTTTCTAGGTTTATTGATTCTTAGGGATACGTGGAAAAATAATCTAGGGTATTGTTGTATTATTATTGATTGTGTAATTGTTGCATGTATTGGTCGAGTTAGCTGCACTTTTTTGTTTTTTTGGGTGGAGGAGGTGTCCCCAACTGTAGGTGAGAATAATCTTTTTTTTCAGTGTTTGGCTGAGTTAATAAGGAGACAGAGAAGAGAAATGGAGATTTATATGTCCTCCTGAAGTTATATGAATGTAAACAAATTCTGAACCTCCATAATAAGGATTTTTTTTTCTTTTCCTTCATGTCCATAACTATTTTTCTTTTTTTGGGTAAGGTCATGACTATTATTCTTGTCATCGTCATGTTTTTTAATTGTTAATGAATCATCATAACAGGTTATAAAGAGAAACTGTGTGGGATTTTCCCATATGTCCAGAAATAAAACTTAAGAAGAATAAAGGAAAGGTTATATTTAGTAGAGCTTATCCCCCATAACAGTATTTTGCTATTTGAACTTTCTAAAGACATCTATATACTGAAAACCAAAATACTAGGTTCAATTTGGCCATGAACACTTTTTCCGACAGGAAATGTTCTAGTATTCTTTTACACTAACAGAGGCTGCCTGAAGCCATTGCCATTTAATTAGGGACTTAAGCACTGCAGACCCTTTCCTCCACCTAAAATGGCAAAACCTGACACTCCAACTAAGGTCGAACATCTCACCTAATGAGCTCCAAACACTTTTAGCAAATTTACTGTGAAATCAAAGAACATGCGATGAGGGTGCAATCTGCAGTCCACTTACAATAAGTAAATGCATCTGCAAGGAAATAAGATGGAAACTATGTTGTCATCCTGGAATGGTTCAGTGGCTCCATTTCTTTATTGGTAGCAGATATACTGTACTTCTTTTTTTGTTTTACTTAGGTATATTAACATATTTCCTATGTTAAACCCAGGTGGTAAGATGCTTGCTATCTTTGTTTCTTCGGAGTGTTTATGTATACATAAATGTCATCTTAGTAATAAAGATTAAGAATGGCAAAGCCATTTTGTGCTCTAGATTCTGTTGTTTTGTTAACATTTTATTTTGCTGCAAGCAAATAAAAATTAAAAACACTATCATATGATAATCATGTAAAATAAAGTATTGTTCAGCTATGTTACATGCACTCGGGTACGTGTGTCAGGTGCCAGTATGTATCCACACGTCGCACATGTCAAGTCCTCAGACAAAGGACACATGGACATTGCTAAACATTCATATTATTTAATGTTTTTATTTTATTTCGAGAGTAAAATCATGTCTTTAGGTAACATAGTGTTTAATATAGGCATTTCACTCGTTTTGAAGCAATAATATAATAAATTGAATCACTGAATATGTTTTTCAGGTGCATGTCCAACCAAAAGGGTCTAACACATATCCCGTGCCCATGTCCAAGTATTGTGTGTCCCACACGGGTGCTTCACTTACCTTAGGAAAGTCCATAGTTGTTCGCTAGCTTAGCACCATTTTGCCTGAAAATTGATATTTGCAATTATGAGTAGAATGACTTGAAGTACTTGTAAGTTTATAATTTACCTTATTATGTAATCTTTCACAGGCCTGACAGGTTTATAACTCACCCATTTACATTTTAATGCACTTCTGTTCATGGCCATCTTAAAATTGGAACAACAGAAGGAGGACAGATTGATATAATAATAGATGGTTTAAAAATCTAGCAGATAAGTGAAGCCTGACTTCTCCTTCTTTCATTCTCTCGACAATTATTGATGTTGGGTGGGGAAAAGGTTTTCTTGTTATATGCTTGTCAGTACCCCATAGTGCTTGGCATAATCAAAATTAGTTATTTACTGCTTTCTCTGTGTATCTAATCTTGTCAAATATCTGGCTGACATGTTTACTTGGTTTAAGGTTCATTGCACCCACTTGAAAGTCAAAAGGTGAAAAAAATGAACTTTCTGAAAGGCTGTTTGTCTGCATGAACATATTTGATGCATGCAGGTCAGATGCTGTTTAGAGGTAGACAGGTGGGTTTTTTGGCATAAAAGTCATGATTGTTTCTGTTTTCAATTGATTAGAAGGAATTTACTAATGATATTTATCTTTGCCTAACCTGTAGTACTTTGAAACTATTTTATTGTTCAGTTCTTAACCATGTCAATTCATATATTACTACACTTTTCAGTAAGTAATGAATATTATTATTAGTTTGTGATGGTTTGAATATTGGCCTTGGGTTTTCTGCAATCAATTTTTATTTTAAAGCAAAGTTAAGTGGATGTTCTTGAGACTTGGGAGACATCTTTGGATTTGGGATATTAGAGTGTTTCAGGGTTGTAGGTCCTTAGTTTGGAGGTAAATACATGCTCTCACTCACACATCAGAGCTAAACTGTAGTGAATCATTAGTTGAAGATATTATGAATTTCCTTTCCTGTTTGGTGGCTGAGAAAAAGAAATAGGAAAATAAAATAATTTAAACTTTACATCTTAAAATTTTCATCATGAAGGAGTGGGACACCTGCCCCCCACCCCCAAAATAACAAAGAAAATTTGAAAAATAAATTAGAATTTAAAAGGAAAATCTTCAACAACCACTTAGATTGGCTGAGATGAGTTGTTGTACTTCAGAAACCAAAACACTGTAAAATCAAAAATAAAAAACAGACAGAAGATCACTCCCATAAGATTGCATTGCTTAGTTTTAACAGTCTTGATCTGTCTTATGTTATCCTTTGGTTTGAACAGTATAATAAATTCTATAGTCAAACTGAATTTATTTCAGCAAATTGAAGATTTTCCTGAAATAATTGGCATGATATAGGAAGGATTATAAATTTTGTTTTCACTTGGTCTTTATTCACTTGTTTTTCTCTTAATCAAGCACTGTATTTTCTTGAAACTGCACAGAGACCAAATAGTCCAAATGTCATTGAAAATTAAAATTAATGAAGTGAGATTTTATCAGCTCATTGAAGTTTCAATTAAATCTGTCAAGTGCAAGAAATTTTGTACTACGAGGTTAATTTTCTTTTGCATAATGCCCAAAGTAGCTTTCTGAATAAATGACACTATTCTTTTCTGTCATTAGGAAATAGGAAACAACTACAGACCATTAGGTAGACAAAACATAAAAATCATTAATCAACTGAAATTGTAGAGTTCTTCCTGAATTGTACTTTGAAATTTATTTTGAGAATAACTTTCATGTTGTACTTGCTACTAATTTTGTTTAAGAAATGGAAACTTCTATCAGTATTTTCACAAACTTCCACAAGATTGTCTGTTTTAACAGTACACGACAGCCCTACAAAACTCTTAATATTGCACTGAAATGATGACCGGTTCATAAAATCATGAAATTGAAGAAGGAGCACATTATAAACCAATCAAAATTTGTTCTTCAACCCCTGCAAAGTCCCGGTCTTTCTTGATCCTCGCAGACTATTTTCGAAGCTGACAATGAGTAAAACCCGACTTCACTTTCCGTCTTTCTTAAGTGTGGCTGCTGCTGAGACCTTTTGCAATGAGCAATCGCTCCCTGAATTGAATTTTCGATATCTGACTTCACACTGCCGCTTCTCTTGAAAAACTGCAACTCATGAAACTCATTTGAATTACTCGAGCTTGAAGATGAAGAAGATCCAGATGAAGATGCAGACGACGAAGACTTGACTGTTGAAAGCCGTTTGATTGCCCCAGAGAACGACCTCCTATGGCGACCCCTGCCATCTGCAGCAATCTGCTCTTTGTTGAAGCTCCTTGTGACAGTAATTGGCATTTGGTACGTGTCTTTCTGAATTTGCCCAAATGGAGCCTTCTTTGCCACATTCATATTCTTGTTTAGAAACTCCTTGGTATTTAAGACTGATTCTTCATCTAAATTTCTCGCAGCTGATGTGCAAGACTCGTCCGAGCAACCAGATTTACTGAAAAAGGACTTAAAATAAGCTCGGGAAGCCTTAAGCTTTGAACCAAGCGAAGACTGCTTGATCAGCTTAAGCTTTCTGGTCCAAGACTTTTTCGGGTTGTCACCAATGAAACCACTTGCTTCAGTTGAATACTCGAATAAATACTCATATGGATTCAGTTCTCTGCTAACCTGGCAGGATTCAGAAGGTGAGATATTGCAGGATTCAAATGGCGTATTGTTTGTAGGTGTGTTGGTGGTAGTTGTGGTTAATGGAGTACTGAAAAATTCCTCAAAGTCATCTTTTTTGTGGTCATAAGAGGTGGAAGCCTGTAGGAGTTTTTCGACCATTTGTAAACGGGGTGGGAGGTGTAGAGGAAGGAGCTTTCCTTTGTAGAAAAGCTCATCAGCTGGAGAAGTTGTGGTTTCTCTCTCTGAAGAGCTTGAGAACATTTGGAACTCGAATTCTCGAGGGTGTGGAGGGGAACTCATGGAGTGACAGTAGAATTGGGAGTATGAACTAATTTCCATGTCTATGTAGTCCTCATCTACATGGTCACTTGAAGAAACCATCTGTGTGTTTGTGTGTTTCTCTCTCTCTCTGTGTCTCCTCAGGTTTAGCTTATGGTTGGGGAAGCTGGGCTTTGTGAAGGGGAAGGAGGGATAGAGCATCCTTTAAAAGTGTTGGCAATGCCAAAAAGTTATTGGAATTGGGAATTATTAGAATTTTGGAATTTCTTGAATGCTTCCAAATATAAAATTGAGAACATTATGGTGGAGTTTTTGGTAATGGCCCAACATTGTCCCATGCCTTTTTTATCTCTTTCCTGAATCAAAATTCTGTAGTTCATTTTTTATTTTTTTATTTTTTAACCTTTGAAAGAGAGAGAAATAAATAAATAAATAAATAAAATAAAAATAAAAATAAAAAACCAATACACATTTAAAAGGACTCATTTTATGGATTCTGCAGTAACCATTTCTCTTTTGTGGTTCAGGTTCCTTAGAAAGCACTTAAGGAGAAATCATCATGACTTACAAGTTTTCTATTTGGTGGGCCAATATGCTGATTCAGTGTTCTTGTTCGCACAAAGAAAAAGGTAATATTTTTATTGGTATGACCTTATTACAATTAATCTACTTTGATTGATCAAGGGATCAATTCTGGTTTAAAGTATTGTTATCAGTAAAGTGTGGTCTCCATTCTGATTAGAACTGCACTTGCTCTAAAAATTCTGAAACTTGTTGGAAATCACAGGTTGGATTGGTCCTACAATGACCTGCATGAGAGTTGGTTTCAGGTTATTAAGGGTTTGTGGAGTTGAGGTGTGCAAGAATAGGGAAAAACATTCTGATTTTCATTAATTTATAACAAGAGTGCTGCTATTCATTGTGAGAGTCAGGGTAACTGACTACTCACACGGGATTGTGCGGGTGAGAGTCAATGTAACCGGGCTTGTGTAAGTAGTCAGTTACCCTGACTGTCGCAACAAATATAATTATTCTTATAACAAGTATATGAAAATGCCCATATTTATTTATTTATTTGTCAATTGAAACACAAGTTATTTAGATTAAGAAAAAATAAAATAAAATATTTTATATGGGTGATTGTAGTGGAGGTTTAAGAGCTTGAAGCCCCACTTCCTTCTGATAGCATTTGCTATATTTTTTACTAAGATAAATAGAAGCATGCATATAGAAAACTTCAAAATATTGTTATTAATTTATGTGACATACATACACCAATCTATGCCCCTGTTGTCTGTATTTGAATTTGAAACCATCCCAGTTCTCAAAACCAGGTTTTCTGCACTCTTAACAATATAATAATTACTCTCTCTCTCTCTCTCTCTCCAATTAACTTATAGACTAAACTCAAAAGAAGCCACTCTTTGAAATAGAAAAATAGAATAAAATTTAAGAAGAACTAGAGATTAGTTTTATACTTTACCAACTTATGCTGCTTTTACTGGATTCCTGGGTTTGTTTTTCACTTTCTGTATCTTACTTTATAAAAATTCTCCTCGATTTTTTCCAATGGGTTCTCTTCATATAAACTGATCAATACCTTTGCATCTTTATAAAAGTTAATAAAATATACATCTAATTAGAATCTATTTGTGTTTTATGTGTGTGGACTGTAGAGTGAGAGAGAGGGAAAGAGAGAGAGAGGGATGGTTGTTGACCTCGCACAAAGAACCAAGCACATGACCCGACATTTTATGGTGGGAAAGGGATAAGAATGGAAGAGATGCCTGCAAGCTCCAGAATTTTGTTTGTCATTTCTTTTTTATAGTTCCCGTGTTTAATTTCCGCTTTTTATGGAGGTTTGTAGCTTAATGGTATTTTCTAACTTTTCACTTTATAGAGTAGAAAGTTGTGAGGTTAACTTGTGTAGGGGCTAATTCAGGAGTAAATATTTGTGTGTCCAGTGCACCGGGCATAGCACAATCGTCCGTGCACAACACGTGCGGACATCAACGGTTGTGATGTGCCCGGGGCACGTGCACCAGGCACAACGAATATTTACTCCAAATTCAGGGTGTAAGTTAACTAGGATCCTCTTTTGTGTCATTTTTGTACTGTGCTTTATGCAACAACTTTAAATTGACAATACAACAATTACGTAAATGTGTTAAATTCTCGATTTAATAATATTATAATGTTGCAACACGATGTAATATGTTGTCGCATGGGTATTGCATCTTTGATATAAATATGTTGAAGTTATTGCATAGGTGTTATATGTTGTAATGTAGTTGTATTGTATTGTGAAATAGATGTTACTACCCACGAGGAAGTTTATAATATCCCCAGTACCTAGATGTGGTACTCCGGCCAGTGGACAGTCATAGAAACTCTCCATCTTTTTTAATAATAGTGAAATGGGGAGTTTTCAAGAGAAATAATGAACTTTCATTAGCAGGAGATAGACAAAGATCATGAATTTTTTGCTGCCAAGGTGAAGAAGGAAAAAAAAATAAAAGAACACCAGTGGCAAGGGAAAGTTTACCTACCAAAAAATAAGGAAAGTTCAGGTGGATGCCCATTTACAAAAGTCCAAACTAGTCGTTAGAGTTGTTTTGTACTTGATACTAAAATACAAGGAACACATTATTAACCTAATAATATGAGAACTTGTAAGCCAAGTTCAAGGTATCTTCATTTGTGTTCTTTGGGTGCATACTGCCAGCCATAACAATCCAAGAAAATTGCTGAAAAATTCAACACCAAAAAACAGGTTGATAATCAACAAGCTCTCCACTTCACTCATTAAATTATCTTAAATTTCTCAATTTCAAGTTTTAGTTGCTAGAAATGATGTATGTCTTTGTTATATAAGCTTGTACTATATGAAACTGTGATTTGATTGGGATGTTTGGTCAAATGAGAATATCACTGACAAAAACATGCGACATTGATTCATTCGGAGTCGTGTTCTTGGCAAATCTAAACTGCCAGATAGAAAGAAAAATTCATTTTTCTTCTGAGAAGTATGGATACGGCACCACAAAGCCATACAACAAATTTTAGAAGAATAGAATACGGACACGTCAAAAAAATAATAATGTAATTAGATAGAAATTCTTTTTGTTTTCTAAAATATTATATTATTTTTCCGATTAACTCATTATATATATTTTAAAATTATCCTAAAACTTCGTGTTTAAAATAATAATTGTAAAGCTACTATCACGTCATGTTCTGAAAGTATTTCGAACGTGTTCGTACTTTGCCCATGTTTTAACTGTATCTAACTAAGAAAAAAAAATACTTAAATTGTATATAACTTCTAATCTAATCACATTAGACACGTATTCGGTCGTGTCCCATGCGTGTCCATGTCGAACACGTGTCCGAAACAGCATAAATTAGAAACTTCAAATTCAAGCACTAACTCAATTATAATTCCCAGGATTGCAAAACTATCATGCCATGTTCTGAAAGTATCCAAACGTGTTATCGCTTCGTCCTTATCACAACCGCATCAAATCCTGTTAGAAAAAAAGGGGAACAGTTTCTTTCCAAAAAAAAAGAAGAAAAATGCCTGGGGCAAGTATAACCATAAATGTACCCATCTGAATGACCCACCAGACCAGAAAATGAGGACACCATTGTTCTGTGACTGGATAGTTCACGGAGCAAGTAGAGCCTCCCTGATTCGATAAGAGGGGCACCATTGCCGGGTATCCCACCGGCACCACAGAAGATAGAAAAATGGCACAGTTGCTCAACAGTTGCAGGCAAACACTTTGAGATGTCATTTTAGAAGCTGCTGACTTTTGAAGGATTTGAAGTGGACAGGCTTTGAGTCCACTAGCTTCTGTACCCTTGTGTTGAAAACAGGGTAGTCCCCTGCACAATGATGGTGCCTTCAAAGACGAAACAAATTTCAAACAACTATAAGAGGAAACCCTTTTCAATTTATCAGCCATATAAACTATGTTCACATAGGCCCCAACTGCTTTTCTTGGCTAATTATCCCTTTCTAAAGGAGCATAAGGTTCCCCACCCCCAAAATATCATTTTGATGATGGTTCTCTCCTACTTTGGAGCACCCACTCAAAATTATGTTTTTTTTTAAAAAAATAATAATAATAATAAAAAATAAAGAAACAAACATGTTTTTAAATAACAGTATTTTATAATTCTTTGAAAACAATTTTATGTTCGTTAAATTCTTGAAAACCGATTTTAGAAGACTAAACCATAAGAGTTCTAAAATTTTTTGTTTATAAAATATTAGAATTGACTTGAATTTTCCTTACCATGGTGTTGCCCAGTTCTGCAAGACAACAAGAGTTCAACTTCGATAGTTTTTTTTCCTGGCAAATTAGGGGAGGAGAGACTCGAACATAGACACACCTGCTAAGGAAACAAGGCGTTCAGCCAACTAAGTAATGCCCCCTCAATAAAAATTCACCAAGTTGATTATTACTCACCAGAAATAAACAATATCTCACACATGTTTCAACAATACATCTCGGAAATTAAGACATGTTAAGGAGTATTCTTTACATTTTGATCAAGTTTTTTTTGTACACTCAGAGTCACTTACATCATACAAGTTTGGAGAATTTACATGAACAAAATGGACACGAACTCCGTCCACTGTTACAAGGAACTGCTTCCAAGCCAAACAGCAGCTTAAAGGAAAGCCGGCTAGAGACTATCTTTTATCATACACAAATAGTTGGTGGCATGTTTATTAGAAATAAATAGAATGATTGTTGATTTGGCAACTGTTTTGATCTATTTGCTTCATGCTGGGCCGCCAGATGTCAATTCCTTTTCAAGCTCATCAAATTCCCAGCCGCTGATTTCTTCTGTTGAGTAATCTTTATTAACCTTCCCGAATTCGGATTCTAGTTTCGCTAATTCTGCTTCAGGGTCTAGCACCTGCTCTCCCTTGACTGCAGGTGACTCGGGATGCTCATCTTTCTTAGGTTTTGGAGAGTCCATTGTTTGCGTTGGCAGGTGGGATGAAATTTCCGGCGATTTTTCAGGTGGTGGAGTCTCTGGCAGTGTGTCTGGATTCTCCAATTCTAAATTTGGTCTCTCAATAGATTCAAATTCCTCTCTTAATTTTTCAATGTTGTCAAATAGCTCTTTGATTCTTGCATCATCTTTCCTGGGTGAGGATGGACCACATATTCCGATTTCAGGAAATTGATGCATAAAGCACAAGGGATAATATAATAGGATCTGATATGAAAAAAAAAACAAGCTATAACACAAGCACAAAGCACCTGGAAATTTTCCCTTGTTGAGCGTAGAACTGTTCTTTCATGTTATCCACTACACTGAAGGTAGTTATAATCTGAAATTAGAGAACAAAACAAAGGTACTACCGCTGGTTAGTCGTCACTAATGCCTTTTCTTCCTTCTTAAACCAAGGGTTGCGCCATTAAACCATTTATTTGGCGACAGAGGGAGTATGCAGACAACAATTTACGATTCAGAACCATTCAGTGATGGAATGGAATAACAATCAATTGAAGATTAAGAACAAAACAAATGTGGAAGACAAACTTTATCATCGATTTTGGAAGGCATAGGTAAAATTAAAGGCCTGCTTGAGGTAATGACACCATTCACTCTTCACATATCATTTAACACTAGAAATTTGTCATCCTTAATTAAGCCATTTACTTAACCCCCCACCCCCCTAAAAAAATAAAAAATAATAAAAAGGGGGAGTCAAGCCATTTAAGGAAATGGTTTTTGTTAAAGTGAAGTTTAAAACCTTTAATTTGTCATTTCAAGGAAACATAAGGCCATGTAAGAAGAAACATGGCAAGTCCTTTGTTTTTCCTAATTATATTCATTCAACAGGGGGACTTGTACATGAAAAATGCTTTGTGTGAATGGAGCCACTCAAATTCAGAATGACCAAATAGGCCCTTAAGATATGGCAGAGTTTAAGTTGGGACAAGATGCAGATCTGCACCCAAAGGAAGCGTATTACCAAAGCAGCACAAATTCCAACAAGAATTTCAGTGTCCACAACATTCTTAGAAAGTTAGAAGTAGCAAACTAAACATGAAACAAAAAATAGGTCTACAAGATTGATCAAATCGGTGTATCACTATATAATTTCAAAGAACTTAAATAATGTATTGCAGTACTTCTCGCTTATAATGATTAATTCAAAGAAAAAACTGGTTTCAAATTTGCGCATCAAATAGGACTGCAACAACTAACAAGCAATGAAGGATGATAAGTCATAAGGAAATGGGGGAAATGATATCTTACTGAAACAAAACTTTTCTTTGACAGAAGAGAATCTAAAGATTGAAGTTCTGATCAGGCCAAATTGAACAAAAAAATAAATAAATTATAATGATCTCATATATGAAAACAGAAACATTTTTACCTTAACCTCATAATCCAGATATTCTTCCTCGAGATTTTTTCTTGGGTTTACTGCTTTGGTATCCTCATTACCCACGCTAGCTGCCATCCCTGACCTGTGAATGACAAGAAAAATTTCAGAGATGTGGTCAAAATAGGTCATGGTCATATCATTGCAATAAGCAACATTACCCTTCGGTTAAAGTCTTTAAGTTTTCCACAAATTTCTCAATTCGATCAATAGAAGGCCTCAACTCTTTCTGCATAAGATATACAAGTGCACAAGAGGTACAGTAAAATGAAAAACTTGATTCATAGCATTACATGTCATTATGTAGTAAATTATTCAGATGAAAGAATTTATTAGTACCTCATAAGCAGAGAGGAGATCAATTACCAAGTTCACAAAATAACCCTCATGTCTCTCCAATTCATCACTTGAAAATGTAAAGAATCAATTAGTTACAAAAGCCTCCAAGTATTTTAGAGATGATATAAATTCGTAAGAAATGCTGAGAAAAAAGGAAATAAAAATAATTAAACTTTGTCTTCAAGAACCATAAATTTAGAAGCAACTCCATACAACCAAGAGTGATAATACAAAAGCTAATAAGCATGACAGAAGCCAATAACATACTTGGCCTGCTTCTCCTTGCTCTCTGTGTATGAACATTGAAGAGCCCAAGTATCTTCCAAGAAATTGATCCAAGTACTAAGCACATCTGCTTCTACCCTACATGAGGCTATAGATCTTGACAGCTCATCTTCCTATAAATTTTATCGTGGTAAGAAAACGTATTAGAAACGAGAATGAACACTGTATAATGTTGTTTGATAACCCAAAATTAAGTGATTGAAACTGAAATTTTTAATGCTCATTCTATTAAGTGCATATAATAGAGCACAATTAGTTATCACTTAAAAGGAAAATTCTACCCGAAAGGGTCTGAATTTTAGGTCATAGACTTGACTGATCACTCGAATGTATCAAGATATGGTTTTAAACTTTTAACCAACTCTGCAAATTTATCTTTAGAATTTTCAGTTCTACAAATTCAGCAGTTCAGAAAATTAAGCCCTATTAATCTAGTACTAAAATATTGACAGTTAATTTTCAGTTTAACCAAAGAGCACCTATATGGAAGCAACAAAGCATAAACTCTGTAATGAAAAAGAAAAAATTTAAATAATAATAATAATAATAATTTTTAAAAAAAAGGATCGAATCTAGACATCCTTAATACTCCCTCTATCCCAAAAAAAGTCTCTTTTGGGGAATATAGCTTTTAAGAGTGTAATTTTTTATGTTTTTTTAGTATAGTGGTATGAAATGAATTTCCTAATATGCCCTTCTAAAATTTGGCCTTGACATTCTTTGACTATGACACCTATTTCAAGACAAGAGGGTAAATTAGGAATATTAAAAATATAGTTCATTCAATTTTGAACCATGACACTTATTTTGGGACAACCAAAAAAGGAGAGGTGGACACTTTCTATGGGACGGAGGGAGTAGTAAATAACTTAATACATCTCTATGAGAAAAAATAAAAAATAAATAAAATAACTTAATATATCTCCGAAAGTACCTGGAAGAGGCAAAAAACTACAAATAAAATAAAAATAGACCTTTGTTTTCAAAAGTGCAACAATCTGATCATTTGCTTCATAAAAGTGGTCCCTTTCTTCAATGGCATTGCGAAGACGTGCTTTAGCAGCAGCCAAGGAGATATTGACCTAATCAGAAGAATAAATATGTTATAATGGAAGAAGTGAATATGAGGAGCACAGCTGCAGAAGAAAGCGTGGAATAACAACAATATTATGTACCAAAAACAATACCAATCAACCTTCCCGATCAATATAATTTCAGACCCAAAGACTAGCACTGAGAATTGATTCATACAAGGGCAACATACAAAACAATTATGTTTTCACAAAGTTAACTCTAGAGAGCACTATCCATAGTTAAAAAATTATATAATAATCAATCAGTGGTTCTTTAAATTACGAAAGCTGAGAGCAATATGATCACTAAATTTTTAAAAGAATTTTTGCAAAACTGGTGCCCAGAAAATTGACTCAAGCACTGCCTTAATCATAATGCCAAAGGATAAGGCCTACGCTTAGTTCAACATGACTAAGGTGCACCAAACTTGATAGTTCCTCATAATCACAAGACTTATTTGATCCAATTAAAATCAGAAACACTTGCTTGGAAGTGTTGTTACTCTTGCTCATTCAGCTACTAGGTTACTATTTATATAGCCTCTCGGCAGCCCCTTTTTATGGGTCATTGACTCGTTGATTAAGCTATGAGTGATACACCATCCTCAGTTATTACTTTTAACCATGCTCTTCTACACCATTTTGGTAGATGGTCAGAATGAGTTACTCTTCCCCAGAACCTCACTTGCTGTAACAGTTACATACCCTAATAACATTATTCTAATCTTTTGTAGCCAGTGGCCTAAATTCTGTGTGTTAAAATGACTCTATATATATATATACACACACACTATGTCTCTAAAAAAAACTAGAAAGCTTAGCCAGTGCATGAATGTAATGCCCATTGTTGTCATGACTTTGATATAGATGGTGCCAAACTTTTTCTTTTCTACTGTTTTACAATGTAGCAATATTTTAATCTCGCTAATTCAAAATAAAGTTGACAATTTGGACCTAAAGCAATACAACCATCTTACAGTGTGAATCGTGCCAATTGGGCAAATTTCACAAGGGTACTTAAAGTTGCTAATCGCTGGTTGAGCACATTATAATTGTTCGTGTTCACATACAGTCTCTCAAAAATATGTTGAATTCCAATTGGTCATTTGACTCATATTCTACATTTGGATGATGCCCATGAATTGGTAAACAAGAAATTCGAGATCCGGTGAGCTTCAATTAAATACAAAGAGATGTTCTAGAAACATAACAAAAACAGTGTATAAATTGGAAGCTTCTGAAAATGCATAATTCGAGCCAATACGGCTACCCAAAAGGTGAGCCAATGATGTAAAATTGAAAATAATGCACTGCTACATACCAAAATTTCTGAAAGCAGTAAACCAAACATTTTACATCCAGATAAAGTAGTATGGTAAGTAAAGTACAATCTGCCAACATCACTCAAGCAACTCTATAAGTGCTGTTGCTGTTGGCCAATATATATATATATATTCAAATACATAACCAAAATAAAACTTCATCACACACATTTGCCTATCTTTACTAATATTGATAAAAAAAGTCACAAGCGTGCACTGATCTTTTAATTCATAACAGAACAGACCCTAAGAGCATAAAATAGCTTGACACAGCTACTTTCTATAATGTTGCATCTATAAGGAAACAAATACACATCTATTTACTACAACCAAATTGTATGCTGTGGGTTTGAGAATTGAGACTGCCTTGATAAACACGCAATTCTCACAATATTTTGAATGCAAAGAACCAAATTGCAATCATGAGTGAGAGTTTCACCTACAGGCTAGTACAAAAGGTTATAGGGTTAAAACGTTGGAGGAGTGTTTCCCCACCAAGTATCACCTGTAATGCTATAAATCAACAGAACACTTTGATCTTCAAAGGAGAACATGTTCACACCAAATTCACAAATGAAATAATAAGGAGCTTGTGATGTGCATGATTTGAAGGTGCAAATTATAAAACCTTTCTCAATGCATTTGCATTCTATTTTGTTGTTTTCAGCTCATATATTTTTAATGAATAAATGTATATCTTTTCTTACAAGTATCTGACAGTGATCTTATCATGGAAGTAGAATAAAGTATGCTCATCCTGATATACTACAAACATTCTGTATTATCATGTTCCAATACAGAGCAGTGAATGGAACACCAGCTAGATCCATTATACAAAAAGGAAGCACGCATATACGGCATCATGCATGTAACTCAAAACAGTAAGCTGAAGAAAATGACAAGAGTTTAGAAGTGCTGAATCATAGAAGATTTTATCCTGGAACCAAAAATGAAAGTGTAATAAGATTAAGACAAGTTTATTAGAGTCAGTCACGTGTCGTTATCACTGAAGAAAATATGGGTGACGATCACAAATTCATAGTGGTGTATTAGTGTCAACCAGCTCAATTTCAGCGGTTCAATTGTGAAATGAAATAAATGGATGGTAAGAGAAATAAACTTTTTTAAATACATTATTACTATATTCGAGGGTTTTTGGTAGGTTACTTCAATGCAATCGTATGGGACCAATTACTAACATAAGCATGTTAAAAACACTGAAAGATGAGGAGATATGACCTACAGAATTTATCAATATCTGACAATAATCACAATAGCATCTCTCTGATTAAGGCTATCTTTCACTCCAAAAAAATAAATAAATAAATAAAAATCAAGGGGAAAAAGAAAAGAACAGAAAAAAAAAATATTAAAGGATAAAAACCTTTTTCAGTTCAGCTTCGAGTTCATCTCTTTGTTTCTCAAGTCCTGATATCTCAACTGCTAAATCCTAGCAACAAAACATAGAAAAAAAGTCTTTAGTTTATCTCATAAACAAATGAAACCCTAAATAAAGACAGTTTGCACGCTTGGATGCACAAATTAGACAATTTAATAGCTATTAAATGACTAGATTCATGTTAAATGTGACCAAAGATCAATCAAGTATGCATAAATATATGCACATGATGAGACAGTTCTGTGCAGTTCCAGTCAAAAAAATAAGTTGAAGCATTTCAATCAAACCATATGATAACCGTCTTCAATTTCATTTAAAAACCTTTATTTACGCACAAGGCAATTTTTGTAGTTTATTACCGATGATTCAAGGACAAATCATGATGCCTAAATTGACATTGCAATCTATAGAAAGTTGCATGGACGCAGATATGACATAATAACTAAACAAGTAGGATGAAGACATGGAGCGTATGACAATGCATCTATGCCGGAAAAAACACATTATGGCAAATGATCTGCTCCACCCCACAC
>JAOTQH010000026.1:3370426-3397116 GCA_025631255.1 Cornus kousa
TATTACAATTAACAACACTAACGTAATCCAATTAAAACAAGTAATTCCAATAAAGAAAAAAAAATACAATTTACTCACCTAAGGAAAAAAAAAAAAATTAATTCAATTAATTTAATTAATAATACAATTAAACAATTAAATGAAATAAATGATAACATAATAAAACAAATAAGCAATTAATCAAACAAAAATGAAATAAAACCATAATTAAAATGCCGAGACTATCCTTTTAAAATTAGAGGTATTACATTTTTGGACAATGACACCTCTTTAAATTTGAAAAATAGACAAAAAGACCCTGAAAATGGTGAATTGACCTTATTACCCTTTGATATAAAATTAACATTTTAATTAACTTAAATACCCTTGGATTAAATCCTAACCTGAACCAATCTCAAACCATCACCCGAACTCGAACCCGAACCCACCTGTGTAAATAACCCTCTCCCCTTTTCTCTCTATACGCGCGCGCGCACGCATACACACACACACACATACACTACATCTTCATCATCCCTTAGTCGCCGTCACCACCACCTCATCATCATTCTCATATGGTGGTCCTTGAACCCATCGTCATGGTGGTGGTGGTGGTGGTGGTGGTGGTGACGCATACTGCCATGGAACATTATCGAATCGAAGTCACTGTTCTCACCAGACAATATAGTGTCATTGCCGTATAAAATTTCACGTCCGTGAAAACGAGGGTTCATTGGCTTGAAGTGGTGGCCGCAACCACGGCAAAATAAATGGAAAGAGAAGGGACGTTTCAATTGGAAATGACGGTTGATTGATCTGAAACTGACCAAGATCAATGGGCGGGTCAACGGGACAGCATCCACGCCGATCGTTTCAGTTTCAATTCTGGTAGATCCTTATTGGATTCATCTGGTTGAATCTTGGTGGCTTCAGGTTCAATCTCAGTGATGTTGGCTGGCTCTGAGTTTGAGTCCGGCTTCTCGGTGGGGAGGAAAATTATGGGCTTGGTGTCAAATTCTGGCCGATAATTTGACAGATCGTTGTCGATGACGCCTAACACAATACTAGCAGTATAGAAAACGAAGAGTAAGAAGATAACAAATCACTTGTCCAAGGCCAAGTTTGCCCGAACCGAGGCCAAGCTCCCACGAGGTCAAGGAGGTAGTGGTGGTAGAGCCCTTCTTTGGTGTCTTCTTTAGTGAGTGGTGATTATGGAGGTTGGGGGTGGTTGTGATTGTGGTTGTTTGTGCGTGTGTGCGTGTGCGCACGCACGTGTGTGTGTGTATATATGAAAAGGGTAATTTGGTCATTTAAGTATTTTAATATTTTATAATTAAAATAAATAAAATAGTGAAGGGTAAAGTGGACTTTTCACATGTTTTAAGGCTTTGTTTGGATAACAAATTTCATAAGGGGGTATGGTTGTCCAAAAATAAGCAAACTTGTATTGGCATGGCCTTATTCCAAACCTCAGGAAGTGTCTCTATACTTTATCCAAAAATTAAATAAAATTAGACGGAACTTTAAAGTATTCATTTCAAAAAAAAATTTGTGGAATAAGATAAGATTGATTTTTAGTTTTTTACATCACTAGTTAATCGTCATGTTTGTTTTTACATAGCCGATTTTAAATTTGAATAAATAAATAAGAGTTGTATTGAGTAGCTTGAAGAGTAAATTTGACTCCACTAAAAAAAAAAAAAACCAATTATCTCGTGAACTCATTAAATATTTTCATGTCAAAATTATTTATTTAATTTTTTTAAAGAGTGTTATATTTATATAAGTACTACAAAGAAATACGAGACATATGCACAACATGATACAAACAAGGTCATGTAACAAATTTCAAAAGAATAGAACACAAGTATGATATAGATATGGATATGTCACAAAATAATAATACCTAATATATATTTTTGCCCATTTCACTCATATACTCATGAATTTTGAGCTTAGTTTTAGTTATTTGTCATCTATCAACATTTATTTTTTGTATTATTTTGCTTCAAAAATTTAAAGTTTATTATTATTCAAGGTTGCCCACATTAAAAATGAATTTTGGGACCGTAGCTGGAGAGAGGATCAACAAATTTTTATTAAATGAGAAGCGAACCTAGATTGTAATAAGAAATGCAACATGGCTGAGACAAATGCAACATTAACTTTTAAATCGGAAGAACCCTCATGCCAATTATTTGATTGACCCCGTATTAGTGACACATTATTAATTGATTAAATTTTGATATGTAATGATAGACTACTAAAATAAATATTTTTATTTATATGACATGATATAATTAGTTAATGGTATGTATAACGAAATATAAAAGTGCATGGAAGTTTTTTTCATGTGAATGTGACAAGGACCAATGGTATATAAAAGTATTGGTAGACTGCACGAGTATTTTATGCAATTTTTCCCCCCTTGCAAATGGATTTTATAAACCTTTTTATAAGCCGGGATAAAGAAAACCAAATGGGAAATTATGTTTTAGTGACCAAAAAAAAAAAATTTGAAGTGACCCTAAAATTATAAAAAAAGATGAATAGTCACCAAACCTATTCAAAATTACTCTTTATTAGTGACTGTTTCAGGATAATTTTGTCAAAAAGTTTTATTTGACTTACTTAACGTTATTAAATTAGGAAAAAGGAAATATAAACACAAGCATTGAATGATCACCAATGGCGTTCTCTTGCTTGATCCAAATTCTTTTTATTTGTTTTATTGTTTGGTTGTTAAGAAAATAGAAAAAAATAAAAAAATTTGAAGTTCATATTAAATGTTTGATAATTAGGCATCCAAAATAATTTGGAGGCATGGTTGGTTTGTAAAATTAATAATAAAATTGCTTTAAAAAATATTTTTACCAAACATATTAAATTTTTTTTTATTATTATCATCAAACACTTATAATACTATTTTTTATTACGATAGAATTTTTGACAGCTCTACAAAAAAAATGACTTTTTTTCATTCAAATAGAAACGCCAAATAATTTCTTAATAAAAGTAGAATACAACAAGAAAGAAGTTCCATCATCACCAAGTCCAACTAGGCCTCGATGGGCCGAGCCAATCCAATCGGCCCAATTCAAAAGCCATATTCCACCTTCCAAAATAAAATTTAAGCAAAAGAAGAGAAAGAGCCCAATCCAACATAAGCATTCCATCCATCGTCCGCATCAAATTTCAGCAAAAGAAGAGAGAGAGAGAGAGGGGAGAGAGAGGGAATCGCAGTGAAACCACAGAATGGATAGGGAGGAGAGATCGAGCCGAAGAGCCAGAGACGAACGCGAGAGAGATAGAGATTCAACTAAAGATCACAGAGACAGAGACCCCCACAAGCATCGAACAACCAAAGACAAATCTAGAGCCGCCGCCGATGAAGATCGTCACAAGCACCGTTCCAAGCATCGCCAAGTCGCCGACGACGACGACGAAGATCACCGGAGATCCAGAGAGTACTCTCCCGACCGCGAGAGATCGCACGAGCCCAGGACTGAGAGAGAAGGTAGCAGAGACAGGGCTCACGATCGTCGCGAGAAGAACGAGAAATCGCACGAGACGAGGAGTGAGAGAGAAGGTAGCAGAGACAGGGCTCACGATCGTCGCGAGAAGCGCGAGAGGTCGTACGAGCCGAGGAGTGAGAGAGAGGGAAGCAGAGATCGGGTTTACAAGCGCGAGAAGTCGAATGAGAGAGAAGATATTAGGGATAGGGTTTTGAGAGAGGACTCGATGGAGAGGAGGCATTCGTCCCATTCGCATAAGAGGAAAGAGAGAGGTGGGAGTGAGGATCGGTTCGATGGAACTGATAAGAGAATTAGGATTTCGGATGGGATGAAGGAGGAGAGGAAAGAGAGGAGGCGGTTCGAAGACAGGGTTGAGGACGGAGCGAAGGAACGGAATGGCGGTGAGAGGGTAGAGAAGAACAGGGAGAGTCGGAGATATGACGACGGAGTGAAGGATAGTGACTCAAGAGATGTGGAGATGAGTCGTAGGGAGGAGAAGAGAGAGAGGAGGAAATTCGAGGATAGAGTGAAGAAAGAAGAGATAGATGTTGAGGACAGTAACAAATGGATTTTTGATGAAAATATGGTGAAGAAAGAATCCAAAGATGAGCTGTTCGATAATGATCAGCTATCAAACGGGGGCGGTTCCATTGGAAATGTGAGTTTTTCCGATTTCACTTCTGTATTTTTAACAGATAGCATTTATATTTGCTTCATATAGTTTAGCTTCGTATTAAAATAAATAACAAAAGTTGTCAATTGTAAATTTCTTGATGGAGCTAGCTGTTGCAGACTTGTAGACTCTTGAATGGCCTGATTACAATGAAATTGTGTGGCATGAGAATGGGCTATAGACTTATAATTTAGTTCTGGATACATGTAATTCTGGAGATCAGGATGAACCCACCCGAGTAGGTAGGGTAACCCACCGAAAGAGCTCCATTCGATCATCGAGAGATATTCTCACATCCCGTTCACTAAAATAGTCATTTTTATCTAGACAATAAACACAATTGAGTAATGTAGTTGAATTCACTATTGCTTCTTTATATTTACTTACGACAGACATTAATTTTTCTTATGGTTTCTGTAAATTTGCGATCTGTACTTATATAGATTTTTTAAGAAATTTCTTGACCATTTTAAACCATATTTCTCTAGCATTTTGTGAATGACTGCCACTCGATAGTGTATAAAATGTGGGCTCAAATTTGTTTAAATTGGAGCGAAGCACACCTTTTTTTGGTAGAAGTACTATGTACATTTGAAATTTGTAGAAATGATTAAATAGGTGAACCTCACATGTTGGTTCCCCAATAAAACAAAGGCAGCCATGTGCAATTTTATGGCATGTGAACACAACATAATGTAGTTCTAGATTTTTGCTACAAATTCTCTCTAGGTTATATATTTTCTCTGTGCTTAAGTATTTATATTTGATATATGAAGAACTGTTGTTGGTGAGGTCATCTGATTTTCCTTGAATATTATATTTGATGTATGAAAAATGATTGGTGAGGTCTTCTTATTGTCTCCTGATTTATGCATTTCACTTTTCTTCTTTGCAGGGTGCTGCTTTGGAACCACTCAATATGGCATCAAGGACTCTGACTGAGAACTCTTTGGTCCCTAGCCATCCCCCTCCTACCAAGGTATCTTCGATTTATACCACAAATGAAAATAAGGGAGTTAGTATTACCAGATCTCATGAGGTTCCTGGAAAATCCAGTACAGATGGGACATCTTCAGCTGCAGGCAAAAGTGGAAGTTTCTCTCTTGACGCATTAGCTAAAGCTAAGAAAGCACTACAAATGCAAAAGGAGCTGTCTGAGAAGCTCAAGAAGATCCCACAGGTAATTTGTTATTCAGTAAATATATTGTAAGCATTTTATATTTTATTTTCGTTATTCTGGATTTTTTAATTTTCAGATAACTGTTGCATATTTTCTGTTCATTCTTTTCCTCAGTTACGTGATCTGTTCTCATTTTGCTTATGCAGTTGAACAAGGGTGCTAGCACAAGTTCAGAAACCTCGCAGGTGGGGTTGAAGGATGGCTTTAAAGTCCCATCTTCCAGTTCAGGAATACTTCCTGCCCCCGTCTCTTCAGTAGCTACTGCTGCTATTCATGCTGGTGCAACACAAAGTGCATCAAGTGTACCAGCTGGTGTTTCAGCTGCTGTAATGCCACCTACTGGTGACACTGTTCCTCAAGCTGGGCTTACAGCACCCAACTTTGAAGCTGTAAAACGCGCACAGGAGCTTGCTGCCAAGATGGGATTTCGGCAGGACCCACAATTTGCTCCACTTATAAACATGTTTCCAGGACAAATGCCACCAGAGGTTACCATCCAGCCTAAGCCTTCCAAGGCCCCTGTTCTTCGTTTGGATGCACTGGGTAGGGAAATAGATGAGGAAGGAAATGTGGTAAATACAACTAAAGTAAACACGCTGAGCACCCTAAAGGTCTGTTTCTTATTTTCCTGACAATTATTTCTATTTTAATTTCATTTTTTGTTTTATAGTTCTTTTTTCTGATCATTATTCAAACTATCCAGGTCAACATTAACAAGCAGAAAAAAGAAGCGTTCCAAATTCTGAAACCTGAATTGGATGTGGATCCAGAAAAACATCCTCATTATGATGCAAGGATGGGTATCGATAAAAATAAGCTTTTGAGGCCCAAAAGGATGAGTTTTCAGTTTGTAGAGGAAGGCAAATGGGCAAGAGAGGCAGAGATAATAAAGTTAAAAGTATGTATTGTGGCCTATATATTTTTTTTCCTCATTTTGTTCTTCTCCTTGTGCTTATGTTTTGATTGTAGTTGCTATTTGTTTACAGAGTCAATTTGGAGAAGCACAAGCCAAAGAACTAAAGGCAAAGCAAGCACAGCTGGCAAAGGCAAAGGCAGAGCCTGATATAAATCCAAACTTGATAGAGGTATCAGTGAGAGTTATCCCCGCCAAAGAAAAACCAAAGGATCCAATTCCTGAAATTGAGTGGTGGTAAGTTGACAAAATTCTGTGTTTGAAATATGCTGAATGATTCCCTGTTAAGTATTATTTTGGTCAATAATGAGATTTTGCCCCCGAGGCAAAAAAATGAAAATATTGGTTTAGGAAGGGATGTAAGTTTGTAGTTGCCATTTGTCAATGGCTTTGCCTTTGTCTGCATTGGCTAAACACTTTTCTGTAATGTAGACTTGGGATACCGTTGGTGGTTTGCCATTTTCCCATTCAGATAGAAAAATTTAATAGCTTATTTAGTTAGGTAGAGAGTTGCAATTGGTGCTGAGAAGTAACAGCTGAAGTTCATCACCAATTTTATTTATTTATTTTGCATTTTCCAATTTACTTATGTTCCATTTGATAGGAGATGAAAAAATGGATGGAAGAGACGGGAGGGGATGTAAGAAGCATCCCTAGGGAGGAGTGAGCGTCCGTTCCTCTTTTTTTTGTTAAATGGGAGTGAAGGAAATGGACGATATCACTATTTCACCTCCATAACTTAGAAATATAAATTGATATACTTATTAAGTGAGGGTGATAGCATCCTTTTAGTTTTATCCAGAAAATATTACCTTTTCCCTCGTATCTTCCTCCGAATTATGCATGGAACCAAAATGGTGGGCCTGTAGGGATGCTATCCATATCCCCTCTTCCTCTTCCCTCTACCAGACAATGGAAAATTTCCCCATCCCTCGTCTTTTCCTTCCCTTTTACCAAACATAAGCTTAGAAAAAAATTAGATGATGTTTGAATAGATTGTAGGTTGCAATTGGAGCTTTATAAGTAGCAGCTGAACTGCCGAAGCCCACAATTTTTTCTTCATTTTATTTTGAAGAACATGAAATAGGGGAAGTAAATTGCTTCCAAAAAACATCTTCCCCCATTGCACTACGTAATTGATGCTTCTCTAATTGTGCTTGATGAAATGATCAGGGATGTGCCACTTCTGCATTCTGGTACTTATGGTGATATTAATGATGGCAACATAGCTGAAGATAAATTGAAGATGGATAGGATTACTATCTATGTGGAACATCCTCAACCCAGAGAGCCTCCAGCTGAACCAGCTCCACCTCCGCCTCAACCCCTGAAGCTGACCAAGAAGGAACAGAAGAAACTCCGCACACAACGGCGCCTGGCTAGGGAAAAGGATAGGCAGGAGATGATCAGACAAGGCTTGATAGAACCCCCGAAGCCAAAAGTTAAAATGAGTAATCTCATGAAAGTTCTTGGCTCTGAAGCAACCCAAGATCCCACCAGGCTTGAAATGGAAATAAGGAGCGCTGCTGCTGAGCGTGAACAAGCGCACGTGGACAGGAATATTGCGCGTAAGCTCACTCCTGCCGAACGTCGTGAAAAGAAGGAGAGGAAGCTTTTTGATGACCCAAATACAGTGGAGAACATAGTTTCAGTATACAAGATCAATAGCCTTTCGCACCCCCAAACCCGCTTTAAGGTTGACGTTAATGCCCAGGAGAACCGGTTGACAGGATGTGCTGTGATTTCGGAAGGTATTAGTGTCGTAGTTGTCGAGGGTGGAAACAAATCCATCAAGAGGTATGGGAAGCTTATGCTGAAACGTATAAATTGGGCTGCTGCTGTGGAAAATGAAGATGAAGATGGAGATGAAGATGAGGACAAACCTATCAACAAGTGTATGCTGGTGTGGCAAGGGAGTGTTGCGAAACCAAGCTTCAACAGGTTTCATGTTCACGAGTGCAGGACTGAAGCTGCTGCCCGTAAAGTTTTTTCTGATGCTGGGGTTGCTCACTATTGGGAACTTGCTGTTAACTTCACGGGCGAGGACTAGATATAATAATCGGTGAAGCTGTTGACGATTCTCTCCCCAAACTTTTATGGACCATTGTTTGTGTTGAGCTGCTTCGCTTGCATGGTTTTGGTTGGGTGCATTTATCAGTAAGTTGTTATGCATTATTTTAATACAATGCAAGGTTCTAGCTTGTACGAGATGACAAGATGCGTTTTTTGAAACCTTTTTTTCTAGCTAAATGAAATCATTCATAATAACTGTACTTTTACATGTTTGTTTTTGGGCCGTAGTACTAGTCTAGAAGTATCCATGGGGGCACACATCAAAACCTTGCGTCAGAAGGATGAAACATTTTAATGCAGATTGAATCGTATGTGTTGTTGGTGCACACATTTGGTTTGACATATTAAAAAAGATGAAGCCTTGTTTTCTCTACCCCAGTGCTTGCTGATTTTCATTGTTTCTAATCGGTGGCCAACTGTCTAATGGATGTTGTAAAAAGACTTTAAGCATTTATGTATCCTGGACTGGTTTGGCCTTGAAGTATTGTTTGCTTTATTAAAAAAGGTTAGGGGAGGGAGGGGCTTTGGGGGGCAATGTTTGGTCTTTCTAGAGAATAACTTGGATATGATATAGCATGCAAGATTCTGAAATATTGATTTGATTTCAGCAGTGAAGAAAATGGCGGCTTTTTGTACTCTCGGATCTTGTGGTAAAAATGGAAGAATACTTGGCTAGGGCCAATGTTAGGTCTTTCTATCGATTTCCATAGAGTATAACTTGGATGCATGCATGGTTCTGAAATATTGATTTGATTTCAGCAGTGAAGAAAATGGCGCTTTCTGTACTCGGATCTTATGGTAAAAAAGAAGGAAGAACAGAAATGTCAGCATATAATGTATATTTTGTACTCGGAAATTTGTTTGGTTCAAATATCTCCGCAACGTTTTTTGAAAGCCTCTTGTTTATAATGAATGAGATCGACATTGGTGAAGCACATCTTTCTTGATGGGTATCTTGTTGGACTATGGTGCTTTGTGACATCAAATAAAAGCTAGCCACATGGTATGTAAGTAACGTGCTCGGAATCCAATAAAAATATTGCACCCCTATCCCTTAGTTATGAGGAGTTGATAACACTAAGGTCCAGCAGTACACCTAGAACTAAGTAGGATTATGAATGTCAATAGCACAAAATTTCAGAGCTAATGGCATAATGACTAGAGATTTATAAGCATTTGACATTACTGAAGATTCACTACTCCAGCCAGAATAAATAAATATATATATATATATATTATAAATAAAAAAAAAAAAAAAAAATGCTAAACTTCCGTTGAATAAGACAAAAAAAGATGAACCATATAACAGGTAATGAAACTCAAAATCAGTTTATCAATCAGCCACAATACAATTATGATTAACCAGAATACAAGTTATATTTCCTTATTTCTGTTTCCCCTCTAAGTATATTCATCATGATGTCTCTCTAGCTAAAAAGAATGAAGATTTCTTCAAAATGAAATACTGTTACACTGGTTGAAGCCCATCCACTGTCTGTCCTAAAAGAATTTTCAAGGGGAACTTTCCCCTCGGTTCTATTTTTTCACACATTCCTCATCTCGTGCATTTGTGATTAATCCATGCTCCCCTGCCCACATGATCAACCAAGTCCATCATGGGAACCAATGATTCCTCTGAAAATTAGATTGTTGGGAGCCGCATATCATGATATTCCGTTACTCTCACTAATTCTCAGTACATTTGGCTATCAGGAAGTCCTTGTCAAAAAATCATTGACTGCGAGAGTGGCATCTCCATGAGCAACAGCATCATCAGGTTCTGGCATGTGGAGATTGGATGCAGAACTCTGCAAATCAATTACCCTTTTAGTTGCACAAACTTTAACCAATAATTAAATATATTATTTAAAATTGCTGAAGCTAAACCAAATATCTTCCTCAATTTTGCAGAAAATAAACTGGCAACATAGCCAACACAATTACAAATTCATTAGTGAAAAGCCTAAAAGCATCAAAAGTGACCGACTTAAAACAAAGGTTCCTAATTAGTTTGAAATTTTCACAAATTCGCAGGTGCAAATTACAACCAAAAAGAGGACCCCACTCGAGATGATGATGACAATATTCAACTCGTGGCAAAATGATAATTCCATATACAACATGTAAGCTTATCTACGGCTTATAAGTAATTCTAATTTTGCTTGAGATGATTCAATGTAAGCCATAACCAACAGTAGAATGATTATATCTTGGTCCTTAAAATAAGGACTCAAGTACTTCACCAAATGCTCTTTAAGCACAGCACCATCTCTGGTCTGGACTAAAGGATAGCAAAGTTATATTTGTATTATTATGCAGGAACTAAACATACCTTTGTGTCAAGCTGCATCTCCCCAGTGTTATCAGCGATAAGGGATGCACCATGAGCCTTTAACCAATCCATGCATTCTTCCAGTCCATCTACGTCCTTCTCGTCACTTGTTTCAATTCGAGGCAAGACATTGGTGAAGCCCAGAACCTGAGCGATGTATGGAACAGGGATTGTAGGTCGATATGAACGAGACATGCACTTCACAGCTGTGTACCGCATTTTTTCAACATGAAGATCTGCAGCAAGACAAATATACCAACTCAGCTGCTTGATGCTTCTGCATAATCTAGAAGTTAGAAATAGTTAATATATATGTATACTTACCCATAAGAAAAGTGTTCAGATTAGGAGCTGTCTTGTATAGCCTGAAAAACAGGACATAATTTCCGGAAGTAACAGCTGCACGAACTGCAAGAGCATGTTTTACAGCTTCCTCCTTTCTGGCTTCAACTGATAATCTAGAAACCAAAGACAAAAAAATTTCAATCCAGCATTCTGAATACAAGGTGAAATAACTGTAATTAGACAGATACCTTCAACTAATTAGAATTGAAGGGTTAAAGGAGGTAACACTATCTTTGTGAAATTTGCATAGTATGCTATAATCATATAGCTGTGACAAAACCCATAAAGGTCTTTGCTGGCTCGCGGCATATCATAACTGAACCTAATCCATGCAAAAACTAAAAATGTTAATTCCAGTTCTGACAGTTATATTGTCAAAAGTCTATGTGAACGGGATGAATCCAATACTGATCTTGAATTCCAGCCAAGACTGCAGTGCTACTGCTGCTTCTTCATTATTTATTTATTCTTTTCCTAATCCCCTTCAGCGTTAGTTTCTGGGGGGAAAAACCTGACATATTGCCAGAATTCAGGCATTAACCTTTTTCCATACTATTCATCAATTTTTATTGGGTTAAATGCAAAAAAAAACCCTGCTATACAAAAAATGTGCAAGAAACACCCCAATTAGAAAAACAAAAAAAAAAGGTGCATATAACTCCCTATATTATCCATCTTTTGAGCAAATTGCCCCCTATTGAATAAATTCATTGAAAAATAGTTGTTGGTGATGTCATTTTTTTTTGTCATTGAAAAAGGTTAATTTAGTAATTTTCCCAGTAAAATTATGATTTGTCCATATTTGCACAAATTGGAAATAGTAGGGGGGTAATTGCACATTTTGTATATTATGGGGAGGTTTTTTGCACTTAACACATTTTTATTTCCTAAGGTCAGCCCTATCTCACAAGATAAAAGGCTGCATAAAATTTCTGCCTTTCTGAACACACTTTCAGATTCATAGCTGGAGAATTAGAATAGAAAGAAGACCTAATATAAATTCAGCATATGGAGGGTTGTGAACTTTTAAAGATTTGAGCAGGTTCATTCCAAGTACCAGCACCAAACTGGTTGCTTTCAATTCCAAACAAGCCTCACATTAACCATGATAGGATCGGAAGAAAAATCATCTTCCAAGTAATTTTTCAATTACTGAGCTTAACGATTACAGATAGTTTAAAAAGTAAATCCACTTGATGATTCTCTCAGGTGCACTTATATCTAATTCAGTCACTTTTAAAGGACCATGTTTTCAAACCTTCCAAGAAAGTTAAGCACAAAATGAAAATGCTTAGCATGGTAACACTTTAAAATTTTAATGCTGGTCTAGGGCCGAAACTGATCAATCATTTAAAGGGGCTTAGGCATCCACCGACACAGCATAAGCAGCAATATAACAAGAAGGGATTTCAGGGAAGAATAGCAAAAAAACCTAACACAAATGCAAGCAAAGACATTTTTTTTGTAGAATATACTAACCTTGACATCGCCGATAAGAGCTCTCTGTTATTACTAGAGTGCATTATAACACAAAGTAAATTGTAGGCAGAAAATTCCATATGGCATCCCTTTATTCCCTCTGCATAAAGTGTTTTCAACTGTGACTGGCACTGCAAACCAAAAAGAAGAAAGTCACCCAATACATCTAATAGACATGAAACTAGCATTTCCTTTATTTCAACTCAAAAACCACATAATTTGTTTTGGAGAAAAAAAATGGTACATTGTTTCAGAAAATATTTTGTCTTGCAGATTCCTGACCATCGTTTATATTCACAATTACCATGTTTTGTAACCATGAAACATTTTAGAAAATCTGCAACTTTAATAAAATAAAGCATCCAACAGGTGGACAAAATTTAATGGAGCAAATTAGCTTTGGTGCCAATTCAACCAACTATTTTTAGCTATGCTATAAAATTTTTGCTCTACACAACACATATTTTAATAGACAGAAAAAAGAAAAAAAAAAGAAGGTTAAATATGGCTAAGATAGCCCAAAAAAAAAAAAAATGAAAACCATACACAAAATAGGACTTAAACGAAAAATTAAGTCTATTAAAAATCTATTGTTGTAATGCCTATTGTATGTAATGACCTTGCAAATGCCTTTTTGTATTGAGATAATCGGTGAATCGTACGGACTACCATATAGTTATATACATAAAGAAAAATATAAAAAGAAGATAATGGAGAAATTAATGTTTTAAACAGGAATGTTGAAATGGATGAGTGAAGAATGAAAATGCATTCGTGAGAAAATAGAAGCAGTACCATTTGAGAAAATATTTGGTGTTCAATCCTGCTATAGATGAATGGTGATAGACAGTTTGTTTAGCCAACTTTAACTTAATGGGATTTTAAAACTTTTGTCCAGTATAGCTGAATAGTGTCAAGACCACCACCCCACGCTATTATGCACATATTGTCCGCTTTGCACCCTCTTAGGGCTCACAATTTTCAAAACACATCTACACATGTAGGAGGCACCGTCCATACCACCCCCCCACCCACCCACAAAACAACACACCCACCCAACGTCCTCACTTACCTTGCCTCATGGCTTGTGCATGCTCCTCCCAAATTCCTGTTGGGGGTAGGTTCTGATAACATATGTCAAGACCCTTCCTACATTGTACAAGGCCTCCTTGCGTCTACACAGGAAGAAGGTATCCCCCTTAAAATTGCCAGCAACTTCTTTACCAGAGGAGATGTGGAACATTACAAATTGTATATATTCATACGTCTTTCCTTTTTCCCAGGCAAACTAGAGGAGGGGCAACTCGAACACGGGCACAACCGCTCGGGGAGCTGGGCGCTCTACCAACTAGGACACTGGGTAATGCTCGTATATATTCATACTTCATTGAAATATATTTCCACATCGTTTCACAAATAATTAAGTACCATCTACTAAAGCAGGCTGCAGGCCCTGTTTTGTTACCTACTTTTTACTCTCCAATGCTATGACTTCAACTTTTGGTCTTATAAATAGAAAGACATTACATCAGACTCGTTGGCCAGGTGCTAATGGCAAACTGGAAATGATTCCAGTTATTATTTCTCAAACAAAATTGGCACTTAACCTTTTTATTCTTTGGGCTAGGAAGACGGCACATAATATAATTTATAAATCTAAAAAGGAAGACCAAAACACGAATGAAAAACAGCTAAAATATTAACAAGGGGCAGAATGACAAAACATGGAAAATGGGAAATTTCAGTCAAAATGGTTCCAAGAACAGTAGGTACCAACCTGATTATACTCTGGCAAATCTCCAACTTCTATTGCTAATCGAGCATGAGTTTCATAAACCTGAATAAAATGTATGACTAATAATTATTTTCGCAAATAAATAAATAAATAAATGAATAAAATCAGAAAAGCATGTCCAATATTGCAAAAGACTGCATCCATCAATAAAGTAAATAAATAATCAAGTACATGTAGAAGAAAAAGAGAGTATAACACAGATAGCACTATCAGGAATGAAATATACCTTGACTGTTAACTCATTTCTTATATGTTGTACAGTTAAATCCTGTCGAATAGATTTCAACTGATCACATTTGTAAAGGTAATTCTTTGGAGAATTTTGAACCATAAGCAGAGCTTTTTCTAACACTTCTTCAGGTCTCACCTGCAAGCAAAGTGTTCTTTTTTTTAGCAAACTGCAAACTATGCATGAAAAACCCATCAATTGACCTTTTTTCAACTCCAAATGTCACGAGAAGAGATGAAAGGGGAGAAAATTACAGTGGCAGGATCCGGAGCAGAAGTGAGACGCAAATAGCGTTTCTCGATCTCCTGGGAGGTCCCCTTGACAGTAAGGGTGGTCCAATCAATATCTTCAACAGCCCTGATACCACCATCTTCAAAGTTTCTACTAAGCACCAATGCGCTAGCCCTTCTAGTGTACAAGTTTCCAGCTCTGACATTTTTTGGTCTCGAATGATTATTTTCTGCTAGATTTCCATGTCCCTTTTCAAAACGCTTAGAGCGATTTTCACGTTTCTTTCTTTCCTCCGGTGAATTGGCAAGTGCTAATGCACCGGAGTAATATGCTGTTAAACTTTGCTCCTTGTCACTACCACTGGATGCATCACCATTGTCAGCAGAATCCATAACATCACCAAAACGCTGCCTCTTAGCTGGTCTCAGGGAATTTCTATTAGTATTTCTCTGCTCTGATAACAAAAACTTTATATTGCTCAAACTGTCCTTGTTCTCTGATTTTCCACCTGAAAGCTGCACACAGATTAATAAAATGAAATTATTATATGGCACCGTTTAGACGAGATGTGTACTTCCCAACATCCAATCATATTTTGCATGGATGGTACGCGTGTTGGGTGCAGGTATACGTCTGAATGTCGATTGAACAAAATCATAAGTCTAAGGACACAGAACACAAGTAAATACTCATATTATTAAGTATTCTTGTTTTCTTTCTTTTTTGAAAAAAAGTAAAATATTATTATCGTGCAACAGAGTGTTCAATATAGACAATTCACTTGTTATGAAGTAATAGCGTAAGCAAAGGAACATAATAAGTATTCTAGGTACAATTATATATATAATAAATAAATAAAAAATCATTGTACATGCTTGTTAGGTATGTTAGGTGCCTGTCCAAGTAGGCATCTATGACAAACCTCATACCCATGTTCAAAAGTCACGCGTGTCCTGCACGAGTAGTTCACACAATTTTGAAGACTCGTGCAGCATAATTTAGAATGAGTCAGTGCTAAGATAAGAATGCATAACACCAACTCATAATAAAGAACTGCCAATAACAAATAATCATAAGGTCATATCATAATAGCACAGCCAAAGGAAAAAATATATATATAACAATAATAAGACGTGAACAAAACCCACCCCCAATAAAATAATGATAATAATACAAAAATATATTTTTTTTTTTTTAAAAAAAAAGGAACGAAGAAAGAAATAAATAGAGAAAAAAATTGTCAATAACCTTTGCATTGCAAGAAGCAAAGAGAAAAGAACAAAGGAATACCTTTTTGTTATTTTCATTATAATGAACCCAACCGGCATATTTTGAAGTATCAAGAGCGACAGGAGCTGATTTGTCGACTGATTTCTCCTCTGACACAGGTTCCCACCTACTTTTGGCCCGCCTACTTGGACTTCTTTTGGTCTTCAACAATGAAGAAACGGGGGTTGAGCACTGTAAACCACTGCAGAACAACACAAACACTTGAGGATCAACAATGTAACAAATATTTCTTCTTCACCAACAATATTATTTCTAATCCTCAATTAAGAGAAATACAACAAAAACCGTCAACAGCTTAAATATCAAGCATGCATTTGATAAGGGATTGTGATTCAATAATCCAACACTGAACAAGGACTTACAGATCTCCTAACTCATTTACAGGATATAAACGTGGATCGATTGAATGCCAATGTAATAAAATATTTATCACAACATTTATTTAGTATTTCTATAGGGTTTAAGAACTCACTACCACGCATGTAATCATTAAGATGGCTATATGTGGAGGAGAGAGATATTTCAAATTTGACAGGAACAAGACAAGTGGCTTGTCACGACCCGCCCACACCATGTAGGTATTGTCCGTTTTGCAACTCTCCTCTCTGTGCTCACAGTTATCCCCCCCCCCCCCCGGCGCCGCGCGCGCGGGACAATCAGAATCACCCCCTCCGGACTAAACGTCCTCGCTAGCGTGACCCGCATGGGAGATGTCCACACATATAACTGCCAACAACCTCCCCCCTGGGCGATGTGGGACGTCAGAACCACCCCCTCTTGGGACTCCGCGTCCTCGTTGGCCTGACCCGCATGGACTTGTGCAAGCTCCTCCATTTCCAGTTAGGGATCGGCGGGGAGAGGTTTGATGATACTTATATATGTCGACACACCTCCTAACTGCGTAATCGCATTTCGAGATAAACCATGAGTAGTGAGAGGAGAGTGTACAAAGTGGATAATATCTACACTGGTTGGGGCGAGTCATGACAAATTATATCAGAGCCGATCCCTAATAAGAAATGGGACGAGCGTGCACAAGTCCATGAGGGTCACGCCAGTGAGGAAGCTTAGTGCCAAGAGGGGGTGACTGCGATGTCGTGGGGGAGAGGTTTGATAACACTTATATGTGTTGACACCTCCTAATTCAAGAGACGCGTTTTGAAAACCATGAGCACCAAGTAGAAAGCGTGCAAAGCGGACAATAACTACACAAGTTGGGTGGGTCATGACATGGCTTGTGTAAGGAAACTTTAGGAAGACTATTTTTTATGCACTCTCATTACCTTCAAAAAATAACAACACAAGACGATCACATAAATTACTTGTAATCATGATGGTATAGGTAAACTTTGAAAAACAATATGTGGTAACATGAGGGTCATTGCTTGTAGCAACAACAAAAGCTAGGGATAACAAGTGAGAATGCGGGTTCGAGTTCAATAGCAGCCATTTTGTGCAAAATAAAAACATAGGTTGTCTAGCACGGTAGCACCCCTTGTAGGCGGGAGTAGTGGGTAAATGAATAAGTGGCAACCAACAAGGCCTGCTTCAATGGATAGTATAGATTGGAACAAGAACATTGAAAGAATCAACCAACCAGTTAAGCAATTCTTCATTCTAGACAAGGCGCTAGATTCTAATTATGTTCAATTCAAACCTTTTCAATGTCTAAAGCACTAGAAAATTGCAAAGGTCTGTTAATAGTTTGGACAATCATCTAAGCAATAAAAGGGGCAAGCACAAAGGATAGTGATACAATAATCTAAGCCTATTCTTTTTAATTTGAAAAATAAACATAAAAACAAAAAAATCATGTTCGAAAATATGTGTAATCTGTCAAAGTGACCTAGTGGTACCAAGTCCCTACTTCTCAAAGGGAGGTTAGGGGTTCGAGCCTCCAAGGAGGCATGTGTGTGTTAGTACCAACTAATAAATAAAAAAAAAAAATCTGTCAAACTTAGTCCATATCTAATTTTATGATAGAATCTTTAGTTTAACAATTACAATTTGTAATTAATTAAGTTTCAAAAACACATCAAAATTTGGGTTCCCAGTTCGTACAAGTGAGCTTATCATAGTTGATATGTATATAGGCTATTATGTATTGTGGCTGATACACACACACACACACACAATACTATATAAATTTACATACACATAAATTAACCTTGTATTTAAGTTTATATATATAATTTGTATTACAATTAAAGAGAGAAGATAGAGGAGGTGATGGCAGTGGAGGAGAGAACACAGGGGTGGTGGTACTTGTGTTAGTGGTGGTTGAGTGCCGAGAGATGGTGTAAGTGGGCTAGGGTGATTGTCTTTTTAAATTTTGAGTTGCTTAGGTCAGCGTGACACATGCAATAGTTGTATTACATATGGGTTTAGTTTGGTAATTTTGCCAGTACCATTAACAAATCCAACTCTGACACCCCTAGTTATTTTTCAAAAAAAGTTTAGTCTATAGGTAATAAAGGGAAACCTCGGGGGTTGTCAGAGTAATTCACCCTAGAAAATTCTAATTCCCCAAACGGAATCAATCTTTGAGTGATTAAGTAAACATTAAGAGGTGGTATGTATTTTTTAATTGGGTAGGTATAGGATATCCAAAGATAACTAATCTATTTAATTAAACAATAAATCATACAATGAAGCTATACATATAAATACATATAAGCATCATTATTATATACATCACCCAATAATGTGATATCCATTTAAGCTTGCACGATAACACAATTTGAATATCAGTTAAAATATTATGCTCCACTTAAAATAAGGTGAAATTTTAAGTGACACAGATCTTACCCATTGCCTAACACTTCAAATTTCTACAAGCATAAAAAAAGTTCTCAATTCACAATTACTTAAACCCCAAGTCACATAAAGCGTGACCGTGAGCGAGAGCCAATTCGAGGGCGGGACTGCGAAAGCGGCAAAACGAAGTCACAAATAATAAGAATAGGAGCCAGAGCGCGTGCGGAGTGTGAAAGCGGCACCCGTTGAGAAGAATTGTGTGACTTAGCTTAAAGCTTCAGCACTTAAAGTTCATTTTGTAAAAAATTTAGTGATCAATTTTCTGTTTTATCAAAAGCACTCTGTGATCCCAATATGCACTAGCTCTCTTTCGCTATCCTTTGCACAGTGCGTCTAGAACCTTCTAGACTGCCTTGGTTTTCACACTAGCACATTTTTTGGGATCATCCATTATCCTACATGTGATACTTTCCATTTCTAACCAGATTCAAAAATTAATAGTAGGTCAGGTGCATAAGGAATCATCTTGAATTAATTACATTGACAGCCCCATCTTAATTTATATGATTTTAGTAATTTAACATTAAATGAACCAACTTGTTCAACTGGGGTGATAATGGTGCCTCAAAAAACTTCCACCACACAATTTTCACTTGCTTAATAATGGTTATTTTGTAATTTGAATGAAACTTTAAAACTTACATCTTGTATGTTCGTCAACGTAGCTGATCGCCACTGTGAAGGATCACCTAAGAAAACTCAAATCCCACTTGTACATGAGGTATATAAGTCAACTCTTGTGGATGTTTCCTG
Organism: Cornus kousa; assembly: GCA_025631255.1. Classification (NCBI taxonomy): domain Eukaryota; kingdom Viridiplantae; phylum Streptophyta; class Magnoliopsida; order Cornales; family Cornaceae; genus Cornus; species Cornus kousa. Next base: position 3,390,031 of record JAOTQH010000026.1, read on the forward strand.
GTAATTGGATGGAACACCACTCGAAGAAGACCCACAAAGAGTCTCTCTTCCCTAATAACCAAAATACCCAAGGAGCCAAAATTCCAAGACTCAAACTAGGGCTGAACACACTTCCAAAATTGATTTTGATTCTGAACTCAATCCCCAAGCTCGAACTCAGCATCTGGATTGTGATTCTGAAAATCCCAAACTTCGAACAAACAATGCCCACATACACATTTGCATATATATATATATAAGAATCCAACAAAATCCCAAAGAGAGGGATTGCGGTGCTACAGACCACAGAATCAGGAAAGAAAAAGAGGGATTGGATGCACAGAGGAAGAGAGTGTGGATGGGTTGTGTGGTTGAGAGAGCGTGCGATGAGAGAGAGAGAGAGAGATCGTGGTGGGCAATGTTGTGGTGGTGGAGGTGGCAACAACGGGGGCCGGCGGTGGTGGAGGCGGTGACAATGAGGAGCCAACGGTGGAGTTGGTTATGTATGTGTATATATATTATATATATTAGTAATATGTGATTTGTGTGCAGAATAATATGGCTTAAATGGTCATTTTATCGTCAATAAAGTTTATTTTGTCATTTAGCTGCACAAAAGGGTATTCTTAGTATTTTATTTTATTCTTTTAATTCAGCTAACAACAGGGGAGGTATAGGTAAGGTCAACCAAACCTCAGTGGAGGTTGACCAAAAAAAAATTAGAAGTTTAAGCTGTAGCCTGTAGGTAATAAAAGAAAACCTCAAGGGGTGTCGGAGTAATTCACCCAAATATCTAAATGATTAAATAAACTCAACATATTCATGAATATCACAACATATCATAATCATCAAAATTCATGAGTTAACGCCATTATGTCTACTACTAAATTTAATACAAATAAGCCATCTAGTTGGGCCACTTAGGCGGCTATCAAACCAATCATAATATTAATGTCAAATTAAGCAATGACTAATTCATCGACAATAGTCATCAAGTAAACCATGTAAGCATTATACAGACATACTGTAAATATTTTCTCCCCAGCCACATATATTGAGCAATGAGTTACAGATATATAAAGAGAACAATAAATGTATATATGCACAGATCCTCAAAGAAAATAAGAAAAAAATGTTGAATGATTTGAAAATCATCTTACACATTATATACAATAAAATATATTGTTTTATTCCATCACTTGGAGTTTCATTATCAAATAAATCAATTTAGAATTATTCTTCATTATGTATGTATGGGTGTGTACGGTACACTCATTTATTATCCATGTTAAAGCATGTAATTCTGGAAACCCAAATTCTAGCATCTTCAACGTGATTCCCATATAATTCTAGAAGTAAAAGATATATCTTGGTTATATTTCATCTCTTCAACAAGTTTAGTAATGAGCATAACGGCCCTATTGTTCCGATGGAGAGAAGAACCTATGATTAGCTTTTCGAATAATTTCTCACGAGACAAATACTATATAATCGCAACAGCTGATTGAAATCTACCAAGATAAGAACATGAAACTTGTGACTCATCACAAATTTATCATGACACAAATACTATATATATATACCGTCTTAGTGGAAAATGATGAGTTCCTAAACCATGCTCTGATTTACATGTTGGTTGGTTAATAATAAGACCGAAGAAAACGAGGGGTTTTTGCCCAGTTTTGTGGTAGATTTTCGGTTATAAGAAACTGTAGAAATAAAGTTCTCCCTCTGTCTCTCTAACTGTCTCTGTGTATCAAACTAGGGCTTCTGAAAACGGGACTGGATGGACGGGGCGGGGTTGGTTGCTCCATTCGCAGACAGGGATGGGAGTTGAAGATGACACCCCGTCCAAATTCAGGACAGGTATGGGAATAAGTTATGTTAAACGGGGCAGCAGCTAGTGCACATGCTCGGACATCCCCATTGCCATCCCTAGAGGAGTCATCCACTATTTAATTAGTTGAGTGCAAAGGACACGTGGCAGCAGCTAGTGCACATGCCAGGACAACACAGCTGAATGGAGACATATACAAATCATAAGAAAAAGTATCCTCAGGTTAGGCGGCATGAGTATAGAGGTACTTTGTGTATCAAGTAACAAAAACCTTAAAATCCCGTTCTGGAATAATAACCTCAAGATCACATCAGTCCTCGTGAACCATACAAACATAAAATGTGTCAAGATGCACATGTTCAGAGATGGATTTTGGTAGGACGGAATAATGGAGATTAATCTGGAGGTAGAATTGGACCAACTTTAGAAGATTACACAATATAGGAGGTAGATTAAGCCAAAGGAACAAGCTCTGAATGTAGAACTTTGCTCTTACAAGCATGGCTAGAGGTCCAAAATCAATGTAATGTGTGCATTAACTGGGTACCATTGTGAATCATCCAAGGAGGAGTATATAGTGGAGATATGATACCTCTCGCAATCCTACAAGATTATGTGCCAGCCACAAATATTATACAGCACATCATCAAAAGGACTGGAAATTGGGAGGTGACAATTGGTGAGAGATGGCCACGCCATGGAGACATTGCATAGCATAATATGCCATAAAGGCTACTATTTTGGAAACATATGACAGATAAGGCATAGCATAAGTATGTCACAAATGCTACAATCACGAAGACATGATAAGGTAGGTCTGTACCCATCATATGATGGGATTCTATTGTTTGATTTTACACACGTTACTCCCCAGTACCCAACAATGTGGTGCACTAATAGGTCAATTGAATGAAAATAAAATTAGAAATGTATGAATGCGGGTGTGGGTGTGGGTGTGGGTGTGGGTGTGGGTGTGGGTGTGGGTGTGAGAGAGAGAGAGAGAGTACTCTTTATCAGCCACATCTGCATTTGGTAGTGGAAAGAGGGGCTCGGTATCCCAGTCTCGCGTATAGAGTGTACCATCAGCAGTTGCCTTGGTAATTACCTGATTGGAGATAATAAAATTAAAATAATTAGTACTAAATTATTAATGTCACTCTGAAGTATTAAAAGTGATTACTATAAGCAACAGTGTATCATAGTGATATAAATCAACAGACAATGTAATTACTAATTAGCCTTGCACATACATCTACAAATTCAATCCAGGGATCAAATTAGTTTCCCCAAAGACAAAACAAAATTCCCTTATCATAATCACCGCCAATAGCAAAAGAGTGACTGCACAAAATAAATATCAAAAAATAAACCTAAAATTAACTCATAACCAATTTGCAGTAATCCAAAAAAATAAAATAAAAACTTTAGATTTGAACTTTTAACGCAAGGGATACTTGAGACGTGAGCATAGTTGTTAAACACGCGTCTACGCTCCAAAAAAGTATCAAGCCCATCAAGACTTGGCCCCTTGCGTCGAAATACGTAAAACTCCCAGGTTCACACTTTTTAGCACACCCTATGCTTAAAAAGAGCGGGCCTCTTATTTGGAGTAAACTACACTGACCTCCACTGAGGTTTGGCATAATAACGAGTAGATGAAACTTATGCATTTTTTGGCAGCATGTGCCCGAGGTTTGAACCCTTTTTGCAAAGACCTCCCCTCCGTACAAAATCAATACTTTTTGTCAGAAAAAAATGGTTGAAGTCACCAAATTACCATCAACTAATAAGTTAAAAAGACCCTATAATCCTTATAGTATCATCAAATTACCAAAAAAAAAAAAAAAAAACCAACAACTACTTTGTTCTAGAGACAAAAATACCCTTCTCTCTCCCTTTCTTTTTCTCTCACCACCCCACCCACCACCACCAGAAACAGAAACTAATCCTAATACTTACGAAATTACAGAAGTCAATATATTATAAATAACATCCCTATATATTATATATACAAGTAAAAGAATATGATTCATTATGGACCTTGAGGATCTCAGATGGGTCGATGATGGTAGTGGTGTTGGGTTTGAATGGATTGGTGATGGCGGTGTGGGTTGGAATGGGTCAGAAATGGTGGTGTTCTTGGATTCCGACTCGGTCAGCGATGGTGGTGTTCTTGGGTTCTGATTGGGTTGGTGATGGTCAATGATGGTGGTGGATTACGATTAAGTCAGCGATGGTGGTGTTCTTGGGTTCCAATTGGGTCAGCGAAGTTCGATGATGGTGGTGGTGTTGGGTTCGAATGGATCAGCGACGGTGGTGTTCTTGAGTTCCGATTGGGAATGGTGGTGTTCTTGGGTTCCAATTAGGGTTATGCAATTTGAACAAATTCTTTATCAAATGCCAATAGGTCGGTGAAGGTCGTGGTGTTGGGTTCATCAAATGCACTTCTAACACCTGTTACCATTGCTCTGGGCTACGAACCTTTCTGAACTCGTACTGCAATGGTAGAAATACGGATTTGGAAGGCGTTGAGATAGTGGTGGTGGCGATTGCAGGATGGGGTGGGCGACTGAGAGATGGTGGCAGTTGTTGGGGGTGGTGGTGAGAGATGGTGGTGTGGTCGGAGGATGGTGATTGTCTCGTCCTCCTCTGACGTGACATGCGGCAACGGCTGGTTGCACCACCGTCGACAGCACAAATTTCCCGATCGACCCAGAATCGATTTGCGGATGAGGGACCAATTCCTGGGTCCATGCTTCTCAACCACCTCTTAAGAGGAAGAGGAGAGAGAGAAGGGGTGGTTTGGTGGTAGTGACGACGATGGCGGAAGGAGGAGAGGCCAAAAAAAAAACGAGGAAGAGAGGAGAGAGAACAATGGATTGGAGGAAGGGAAACCAAAAAAAAAATTGTCCGAGCCATATGTAATGGGTAAAATGGTCATTTGCCATTCTCATTTTAACAAGATAATAACAAGGGTAGTTGAGTAAATTCACCTCAAAAAGAGACCAAATCTGTCATAAGGGGATCTTTGTAAAAAAATGACAAACCTTTTGTTTACTTGTAGGTCATTTGTCATTCTCATTTTAACAATATAATATTAAGGGTAGTTGAGTAAATTCACCTCAAAAAGAGACCAAATCTGTCAGAAGGGGGTCTTTGTAAAAAAAATGACAAGCCTTTGGTTTACTTGTAAGCTGTAATTCGGCCAAAGCTCAAGGGATGTCATTGTAATTTACCCCATCACATCATGGTCATATTTGATGTACCACATTTTTTATTCCCATCGTAGATTTGATAGAATTCATGAACATATGGTTGACTACTTACATTAATTGAACACGAGAATTTTTATATTAACATAAATATGTTTAAAAATAAAAAATAAAAATTTCAATGTGATTCTTTTTAATGTGGCACATTTTGAAAGGGATTTGATTTAGTTAATTGAATATGCAAGGGATTATTGCATTTTTTTTTTTTTTATAAGTAAAATGTATTAAAAGGCGTTCAAAAGCGGAACGCATCCCAAGCTATACAAAAGGACGGAACCTATGATCTAAAAGAGCCCAAAAGGTCCACAATATCCTCAATATAGGAAAACTCTCTCCCCCAACCCCAACAAAAAAGGGTACAAATAATAAAAAAATTCAACACCCCAATGGAGGACTCCTTCCCATCAAAAAATCTTCTATGCCGCTCTTTCTAAATGCTCCACCAAACACATAAAGGGATTACCCTCCAGAAGACTCGCTTGAGCCCCCACCCATTGGCCCCTCCAAATGTCCAGCAATTCCCGAGAAGTCCAAGGCATAACCCAATGAATACCAAACAAATCAAAAATGAAGCTCCAACAATCATAAGCCATAGGACAATGCAGCAGCAGGTAATCCACTGACTCCCTATTCAACTTACAAAGACAACATCGATTAATAATAATATATCTTCGCTTCCTCAAGTTGTCCAAAGTCAAAATATTACTCCAAGCTGCAGTCCACACAAAGAAGGCCACCCTAAGAGGCGCCTTAGACAACCACACCGTCTTCCACGGGAAGGTAGCGCCATGAAAACCAGAGAGGCACACAAAAAAAGACCGGACCTGGAACCTCCCCTGAGTAGAAGGCACCTATATCAGGGAATCAACACCCGCGCCCTCCACCTCCTGTCTATACAAGAGAGCCAACAAACCAGTGACATCATCCAACTTTCCAGCTCCATAATCATTTTCAAATCCCGGTGGTAGATTCATAAACACTTCTTCCTTTAGCTCACCATTTAAGACCGCATTCCTTACATCTAACTGCTGCAATGGCCAACTCAAGCTTGCAGCAAGAGACAACAACACCTGTATGGAATTTACCTTTGCCACCGGGGCAAAGGTTTCTTGGTAATCAATTCCATATGTTTGGGTGAAGCCTTTAGCTACGAGTCTTGCCTTGTATCTTGCAATATTACCATCAGCCTTATATTTGACCGTGAACACCCATTTGCAGCCTCCGGTCTTCTTCTCCCTTGGCAACTCAGCAATCTCCCAAGTTTTGTTCTCATCAAGAGCCATCATCTCTTCCATAATTGTTGCCTTCCACTCAGAGTATGATTCAAGGCCTCCAGTATAGTTCTAGGAATTGAAACACTAGAGAGATTAGTGGTAAAAGTTCTATAATTTGGAGACAATCTATGGCAGGACACATATTTAGGAATAGGATGCATGGTACAAGAGCGAGTACCCTTCTTAAGTGCAATAGGAATATCAAGGTCATGAGAAAGGCTTTCTTCATTGCTGGTTTCAGGAATTAAAGATGGATTAGAGACAGAAATACCTGTCTCATTCAAGTTGCCTTTATCTGGAGAATTTTCTTGGCAAGTAGTAGGTTGGTGCTCTTTATTTTGATCCTTCCGTCTTCGAGAATAAACACAGAGCTCAGATTGAGATTGGATTTGAAGTGGTTCTCCCCCTGAAGTGTAGTCTATAATGTTTGACTCAATAGGCTTCGGAGAGGCTGAAATAGTGGGTTTAGTAGGTTCAATAGGTAAGGTAGAGTTTGGTGAAACACTCGGCAATGGTAAAGCGCCCAACACTTCACAAAAATGGTCTTCCCTCTCATTAATCTCTCCCTGAAGAGTATTTTTGGTGAAATAGGGTTGATTCTCAAAAAAGGTCACATCCATACTCACAAAGAATTTTTTAGAGGTGAGGTTATAACATTTATACCCTTTCTGTTTAGGAGAGTACCCAACAAACACGCACTTTTCAGCCCTAGGATCAAGTTTTG
>JAOTQH010000026.1:3421986-3435820 GCA_025631255.1 Cornus kousa
CAACTTCCCATTTATTTCTTAATGCTCATGCATGGATGTCTCATGCTTTACAATCTCATACATGAATGAACCATGCCAATGCTCATCATTATACAACTATTTCAAGCTTAAAACACATAACATGATTTACAAGAACTTCAAAATAAATAAAACATACTTACATTCAACAATAATTTGGCAAAGCAATGAGTAAATCTTGTCGTGCTCTCCGTTTTGACGCAAACAGCACCCAAAAACTCCAACAATTGAAGGAGAAATCAAAGGTTGAAGTTTGTTTGGAGAAAGAAAAAGAAAAATGAAGAAATGTGAGGGAGAGAGAGAAGAATAAGACCAAATGTGGTCTTTAGATCACAAATACAATTTAGTGGTGGGTCCCACCATTAAAAAAAAAACCTTTTCGATTTATTTTCTATCACAAACCTATATACATGCTTCAATACAACAAAACCACACAATTTAGCACTTAAACAATTTAACTATGCACAAAATAATTATGCATGGTATGTAAATGACCCGAAACATAACTCCCGTACATAACAATTCCGGTAGTGGGTCCTACGCGGGACCGTCCGGCCTGAAGAACGAAAAAAATGCAAAAATAACAAATATTGCATTTTAAAGAGTCCTAAACTCAATGGAACGCCCCAACCAACTTTTGGACACAACCGGCACACTCCACGTTGTCTGGTACGCAAAAGGAGAAAAGACGAAATGCCATTGCAAAAACGAAAAATTTCAGAATTTGAAAAATGATGAAAATTGGAAACATTACATTGACTTTCCAACTTTAGCAATAATACTGGATAACCTTAAAGCCAGTTCTTACTTTCTTGTTTGTAATTATTTTCAAGTATTATGATTTATGGGGTAAATTAGTCAATTATAATTAATTATAAAAATAAAAATAAAAATTAAATACTAAAACTCTTCAAGCAAGAAGAGGTGTATTGGTTGAGACAGATTTGGATTTGGAAGTCCCTCGAGTTAATTTTTCCCATTATGACTCCTCACTTGCACACTTCAGCACCCCAACGTGCACGGGGGCATTGTATGCTAAAAAATGAAGTTTGGAGTTTGGGTTTGGAAGTATTATTTATGGAGAAATATTGGCATGCAAGTGATTGGTGTTTGCGTTTTAAATTCATGATTGAATTTGTGATAGTTATATGTTACATATTATTTTTTTTAAGAACTGAATAAATTATTCTCCAATTCTCTAATAAGCCTTTAGGAAGTCAAGCTCCATTTAAGGTGAAACATAACATTTCTCACATTGAATATTAATATAATAACTGAAATCTTTCATTTTCCCTTAAGTGGATTATGTTGTGATGCAATGAACTTTCCATCATTCGTTTTCAAGAAAAGAAAAAAAATACACACAAGGTTTTGGCATTTTCGGTGGGATGTTTTTTGTATTAAATTAAATTTTATTTATTTATTTATTTTTAGGTTTCAACAATTTGGGGATTGAAATGATTAAGTATTAGAGCTTTTCTAGGATAATTGATGAAAAAATTTGTGAAGAATAAATTACAGAAGAAAATTTGGAAAGAATATGCAAGTTGTGACAACTATATTTTAAACTTGTGATTGCAAGCCAAGAATAATTTATATATTTATAATTGCTATTTTGTTTTTGAGATGTGAACTTATTTGTAGAAGTTCAAAAAAGAAATATTTAAAAGACAAGAAAAAAAAAGAAAAAAGTTTATGGTGTGTTACAATATTACTATGTCTCTATAAATATATATAAAGTGGTTTATATGATAGCACATTGTATCATATTTCATTTCAACACTTAAATTCTTCAACTTATTGTTTTTTTATAATTTTAAGAAATTTTAAATGTAATTTTTTTTCCAAGGATTTTTTTTTTATCACATGCATTATGCAAGTGTACTTTTGCTAGTATATTTAAAGTATATTGTGAAATACTTTATAAAAATAAAGATGTATTTTAAAACACGTTCTTCCATGAATTCATAGGCTATACAAATGCATTAAAATGTTTATTCACAATGCGTTCAAATTTTCTACTTGGTTTGAGCTTAAATTCTCAATCCAATCATCATATCATCAATCTAATCACCAATTTGATCAATCGTGTTCTTAGTCCTTGTCCATACAAATTAATTATAACTAAGCTTTATAATTTGTGTTAGTAATTTATGTATCTTGTATCATTGCTCTGCAATTTATATAACTATTATGTTTTGGAAAACACTCGAACTTATGGTTTTTATCAATGCCATGTGGGTTTCATTTTGGTTGTATGTGACACATGACTTGACAACAGATCGGATAAAATTCAGACTATGTTGACGGTTATAACTCCAAAAGAATTGCTCACACTAAAGAGAAATTGAGCTTGAAACCTAATTCACCTAAAGTTTACCCAAGCCTTTACCCCTTGTGATTATTTGAACACACTTTTGATGTTTACTTTTAAGCCCATGTCTAACATTTGTCATTCATGACAAATACAATATAAAGTTTTTCTTGTTATACTATTCCTGCTAATCAACCAAATCTTGAAATGTTGTATTAAACAAAATTGATTTCTTCCCTTTTATGAAACGGTTTATTATCGTCATTTTACCTCAATTGTTATTAATTACTAATTCAAATAATATCAATTTCCTAAAACAGTGTAAGGATTATATTAGCCTAAGTCACACAGAGTGGGAGCGAGTGCAGGAGCGGGAGCGCGAAAGCGTCAAAGTCTAAATTTTTTTAGAGCGGGAGCATCTTGAGAGCGTCTATATATTTTGTTTAAATAAAATTATATTATATATATATATATTTAAATCTATATGCAAATATTTTTATGATTATTTATTCCATTAATAATACATATAATAAATAAACTAACTTTTTTTCACTAATAGATACGTGATTTATTTGTAATATTCTCTAATTGAAAAGTTTTTTAGTAATATATTTTTAAACATGTATAATTAATATATGTGTGTGTGTGTGTGTGTGTGGTAGTATAGCAACGCTTGGGCACATTGGAATTTAAGTAATTAATATACTCTAATTGAAAAGTGTTTTAGTAGTATATTTTTAAACATGTATAATTAATATATATACGCGTGTGTGTGTGGTAGTATAGCATGGCTTGGGCACACTGGAATTTAAGTAATTAATGTATATATTAAGCAATAGGGTAAGTAATAAATGCATATATGGTAATATAGGTGTTCTATATTACTGGGACTTTAATATATTTAGCAACATAAAGTAAATTCGTATAAAAATTGCGAATTAGGAAAATAAATTCGCAAATTGCAAAAATTGAATTCGCGAATTTTGTACGAATTCACTTCCAAATCGCAAATTCGCGTACTGAGCTTGAGAGCGGGGCTACTTTGGACGAATTGTGTGACTAAGATATTAGCCCTAAGATTAAATTATAAAGCTACAATTGAAAGTCAGTATACTTTTTCTTACTTACGGGAGCAGTTGAACACTACTATTAGACAATACTTAGGTCCTATTGGTCCACATCAGCGGTGAATATGTTGTAAATATTCACTAGTGAGAGCCTAAGTATTGTTTCTTACTCACCGGGAGCAGTTGAACACTACTATTGGACAATACTTAGGTTCTATTGGTCCACATCAGCGGTGAATATGTTGTAAATACTTAATAGTGAGAACCAAAGTATTGTCCATATATAAATAGACTAGTTATATGTCATTTCAAAGATTATAATAATAACTAGCACTTTTTTGTATAAGATTTAATTTTAAAAAAGCAAGACCAAAATAATTTATTAAAATTTGAAGGGATCACAAGTAATTTCTTTTACTAACCACCTTTAATAATCACAGATAAGTTGCCATGAATAGGAATTTTTTAAAATATATGGAGGGCCACCTTTAATAACCATTAATAGGTATTATTACTAGAGTTTTGGAAAAAATAATGGGAGAACTTCTCATCCTCTTTGTAGGCTATTATACTCTCAATATAATGAGAGTTTATTGCATAATACAGCTTATTGTGTGTCCTAGGTCTTAGTAGATGTTTTGGTTTAAAAAATATATCGATATACATATACACACATATATAGGTATATATTTAGATTGAATGATTTTTATCTTTTCCCGACCATTTACTGTACCTGGTTATCCATTTACATTGAATGCTTTTTATACATGTGGTTGACATTCTCCTTCACATACTAATCACAAAAGTAAACTTCTCATGACTAATACTAAGCATCATGATGCGTAATAAAAGATGAACAACCATTGTCCACAAACCATGATTAATTTGTTCACAAACAATCTAAATTTTATTTTATTCACATGAAATTAATAATTTTTCTTACCTAAAATCAAATAAAGTGACAGGGTCCAATAGAAATATGGCTGAATTAATTATTGCAATAAAAGAAATCTAAAAACAAGCCAAATAGCTATGTTATCTTACTGGTTAATCAAGTGAATTCTTTTTGTTCATATGTCAATCACAATTTTTTTCCCTATATTCATTTGTTTATTTACTATTTTTTATTTTTTATCTTTTTGCTTTTTTAGTTATTTAGTTAGAAAATTAACTAAACGAGTAAATGTGCTTTTGAGTTTTCTTTTTTCTTCTCATATCTCATATATTTTCTTATAATATGATAAAATACTGTGTACATCGAATCTCTTTTCAAATTTTTGTAATAGTTGGAACACGTACACTATGCTAACTTTTATAATTATACACTACGTAAAGTCCATGGTTCATTTGGTATGGTGATAAAATTATGGATTAAAAAAAGGGTAAGAATAATGTATATTACGTATTCATTTTGTAAGAAGAAAGGGAAAGTGATATTTTATGCTTTTTTAGCCCTAATTATCTAAACTAAAATAAAAAGCATGCAAAACATTGATATGTAATTATATCAATTCACATTATATACAATAATATTATTCTATTTTCTTCTACACACAGACATATATATAGTCTATTTTGGAATAAATGTAAAAAAAATAAAAAATGGGTAGATACAATTATTAAATTTTGAAATCCCCCTAATACTTATAAGTCAACGTTATCACTTACTTTGACTAAATGTAAAATGATATAGTCGTATTATTTGACAGCTATGCACGATAAATCACAATAAATATTATTCACAGTACAGCTGCATTCTTGTAACGTAATGATAAATTTGTGAGATACAAATGTGTTATGACCTTACTAGCAAAAATAATAAAGGGGTAAGTGTAAGAAAATATACTTTTTACAGTTTTTTTATTCTTTATTTAAAAAAGTGTGCAAAAAAATACTCCTATTTTTTTTTTTAATTTGTGCAAAAATAATTCTCAATTAATATAATGTTCATTTTACACCTCCAAAAATATCCCTGTTCATTTTACACCTCCAAAAATATCCCTGTCAAACTTTATTCTCCACCCCCAAAACCGTGGAGTGCCTATCACCGTCGGCGATGCTTGACTGGCGAGATTTTTGCATACATAATCACAGTACTAACCTTCTGGGTAGAACCAAACTGTACTACACCTTGTGGTTGAACAGAGATTACCGCAATGGTCGGCAAAATAAATTTAAATGATCAATAGGTAAAACTTCGGAATTGAAAAAAAGGACAGTACAAACACAGATGCATAAGGTTACCGAGGAAAACAGCTCAAAGGCACATAATAAATTTCAATGTCAACCCTTTTTAAAAAAAGCTAGCATTTATAGAATTTCCCAAACAAAATGAAACTAAAAGGAGTAAAAGGGCACCTGTATTCCAGAGCAAAATTGGCAACGAATTTCAGAATCATCCTGTGAAAACAACAATTCTCAAATAAGTGGACCAAAGCAAACTGACATCCTGTTTAATTAGCTGATTCCCCAAAATATAACAAATTCATTAAGCAAACTGACCCCACTTATATATATATATATAACGGTCTCCACCAGCCGAGTTCTCCTTGCCCACCAGAACAGTCTCTTAGCTCACCGATTTTAATGGATAAACATTTTTTTGTCATTTCACAAAATATTATTATTTTTATATATACATTATAAAATGTATTGCTAAAGGCATTTTAATCTAATTTTTATAAATAGGACTTATTTGTACAAATATTATATTTTAAAGATGTTTTTTTGCATGAAAGGGTGCAATATGCACTATAAACATACTATGAGAATGCCTTTTTTACATTTGACCCAATAATAAATAATACCCATTAACATTTGAAATTTAAAAGAAAAATAATTTTAATTAATCATATATCCTTTTCAGCTTTCAAATAATTAGTCAAGCAAGTAGCGCTTTATGAAGGCATTACCGTGTTAGTGTGAATCAGACCAAAAATTTTCCTCTTGCTTTTTTTTTTTTTCCAAATAAAAACAAAACACACCCCCAACTAAAAACAAAAGAGTTACACAATAGGCTCCGGAAAAAATTGGAGGGCTAAATTTGAAAAAATTATTACACGATCCATATTATGTGACATGACATGCAAGGCTTTTTTGGTCTAATGATACTTTCTTACATTTTTAAATAAAAAATTGAGAGCAAGATGTAAAAAGTGCGAGTGTGTTTGAGAAAAAAATAAAAAATAAATAAAGAAATGACATGCAATAAAAACAAGAGAATAAGACTGGATTATACACACCACAAACCAAAAGCAAGAGTGTTATAGCACCCTATGTAGAGAAGCAAGGACATTATTATATGGTCTGAGATTATATGATTGATAAATTAATAAAGAGATGACATGTAATAATTAAAAAAAAAGAATAAAATTAGATTATGAGAGTGTTTTAAGAGATCCTACATTATTATCATCGTGTCAAATAAGGGCTGAAAGCATCCCGTAAGTGGGATCCATGCATCGAATGGTGTTGATGCACACGGATTAAGTTTTTCCCTCTCTCTACGTTAGAAGAAGCTAATCACATCTCAAAACATTTTAAAAAAAAAAAAAAAAAAAAGGAAAAAAGAAAAAAATCTCTATATGCCCTTCTATATAACGTAGTTTGACCTTCTATATGCCCTCCACTGGGCAGCCACCGGCCCACCACAAGTCCACTTTCACTGCACCCGACCGCTTCTGATCACAACTCCTTCAAAGGTACGCTCCTCTTCCACCTTATACGCGGCATCGAAATTTTAAACCTTTTGCACTTGGACGAAACTACCCCTCACCGATACTCCGCTGAGAGAGAATCACACACAAAAGAAGAGAAGAACCACCACTGCTTTTCTCTCACCACTTTGCTCTCTCTCACTCTCTCTCTCTATCTCTCTCTCTCTGTAACATAATTACAGAATTTCTTTCCTAACAGCTACATTGAATTCAAGATTTCGAACCTTTTGGCCGCCGGAATCGAAGTCTTTCACACCGTTCGACTCTTCGATTGAGTAAGACTCTCTCTCTCTCTATACACACAGACACACACATTTCTTTCTTTAAAGTGAAGATTTCATATATATCATGTATTTATTCCTGGAATTTCGCGATTCTTTAGTTGGATTGTGTTTTGAATTTTCAAATTCGGGAAGAATTTTTTTGATTCCAAATTCGGAAAATTTGACTGGAAATTGATTAGTGACATTTTTGAATGCAAATACGTGTGTTGTTGTTGAAATTTTTGAACGTTATCGTACTGACTTTATGGGTTTTGCAAGAAGAGTATAATAACGGTAATATCTGTGTGTTTGAAATTCTGGAGAGAAGAGAAAAGAGTAATTGAAAAATTTGTTGTTTTGTTCTCATCTGTTTTTCTTGGGAAATTTGAGAAGAAACTCGTTTAAATGAATTTCAATCTGTGTTCATGCTTGCTTGAGAATCTTGAGTTTTAGGTAACATGATTTCTCGAAATAGAAAATTAGATTTTTTTATTAATTTATTATTATTATTTTGCATTTTGGGGTGTGATTTATGACAGCCAAAGAGCTGTTCTGTAAGAATTTCCACAGTGTGTTCAACCAATTAGGATGGGTTTTAGGGTTTGAAGAAACAGGGTATTTGGAGGGTGAGGGTAATACGGTCTTTTAACAGCCTGATTAGCTTGATAATAATATCAACTTCTGACACTAATGCTTTTCAACTATGGGTCAGAAACACATTGATTGATTCTTTTTGGGCTTTCATGATGTCTGCAACGGAAAAGAAGGTTGCTGAAATCAATACTACACATTTTTTATTCTTCACACTTGCTGAAATCTGTATATATTATTATACATATGTATAAATGTAAATATATATATATATATATATATCATTTTATATATATTTTAATTATCATTGTTGTTTGGGGAAGTGGGGGTTAGTTTTTTGTTTAATTTGCTTTGAATATGTATTTACTCATTGCTGTTGCGCAGGTCCAAATTGAAGTATTCCCAGGTTGTTTGCTGCTTTTCACTCAGATTCGTTTCAATAATTTTCTGTGGAAAAAAGGTAAGAATTACTTTTTCATATTGTTATATATTCCCACTTCTATATTATGTTGGAGTTTTTCATCTTTCTTATTCTAGAGCTGAATTTTGGATTCAGAAACTTCCTTGCATAACATGACTGAATAGTGAATGACTAAGTACCCGTGTATGTTGGTTTGTTTGGAGCTTTTGAAATCTCTTCTGTGTATGTCTTTTATGGTCTTTGACTATTGCCCTTCCCTTAAATTTCATGTGTTCTTTTAGAGGAAAACTTTGTGCAGCAAATGTTCTCTTGGGGATGGGGAGTGTATCTTGTTTAAATTGTATGATAGGCCATTGGTTTTGTTACATATATATATAGAAATATTTTTCTTTTGTTGATATTTTTATTTACTTTCTACTTCTATGGTCTGAAGATTTCTCTTACTTGGTATTCCATTTAAGTTGGTTTTAACTATTATGAAATATGAATGTGATTTGCTTCTCATTTCGCCATTACATTCCTTAAATTATTCTTTGAAAAAATGTTTATGCAACTATAAGAATCATGGACTGGAAGTTGCTCTCTCTCTCCCTCTCTTTTTACCCTCGATTGGAATTTTCTTTATGTTCTTTATGTGGTTTAAGGTTCAATTTCCTTCAGGTTTGTCAAAAAAAAGGAAAAAGCTTTAATTTTTTTTTTTTTTTTCATGTATATAAATTTTAAATTATGATATGTTGAGATTTACACTGCAATGTTGGTAATCTTTAATTGAAACATGATATACTTACGTATGTTCATCTCTTCTGGTTTTGTCTGTCCCTAGCGATTATTATGATGAGCTAGAGGCATCAATTTCAGTTGAAGACACACAGATGATGAAGAAGCTCTTCTTTTTCAGATCTTCTGGATCTGGTAGTGGAAACAATAATTCTGTTCCACACCCTTCAACAGACAAGCAAGTTTATTGGGAGAAAGTAACAGACACTGATACCAGACCGTGCCTTAGAAGGAGCTTTTCATTCTCATCTGCAGCCTCTCATGATGGTGCTCTAGGACAGAGGAATGGGTCTCCTTCTCGCAGTAGTAATGTTCCACTCAAGCGATCCAATCGACATTCATCCCGGTGAGATATTATGGTTTTGCTTGTTTTTCAGAATAAGAATTTGCATAAATATAAATATATATCATCTTGTAAATATTTTTTAATTATGTATGTGTCGCTTCTTGAAACTGATTTTACTGACTTGTGGTTCTTGTTAGTTATCGTACCTTTACTCCTGAAAGGCAATCCAAGGAAAAATGCTTTGAAGCTGTTGCAATTAAAAATGCGCATGCAGTAGCGAAGCCTGGTTCTACTACTTCTTCTGCAAGTCTCAATGATTCATCAGAGGGCTCCAGTAATGTCTCGAATAAGGTTCTGGACCGTTACATTGATGGGGAACAACAACAGGAAAGGAGTTTGCCAAAGTGCAATTACTACGAGAGAAATCACATTGGAAATGGAAATGGTGGTGGAAAGTATCCCCGGCAAGTTCAATATACAGCCCCTGCTTCACCAACAGATAGTGTGAAAGGGAAACCAAGGTCTCATTCATTTAGAGAATCTAAAGGAGGAACCCACCTTCATTTTTCATCTGGAGACTCTGTGGGGAATGGATTTGAACAAGAATCTCCTCGGAGGCTTGCAAAGCATGTGATTGAGAGACTTACCCAGTCTCGTGTTTTACCCAAAACAAGTTCAAAAGAATTAAATTCTGATGTTCCAATAACCATTGAAGATATCTATGGTGGACCCTTAAATAGATGCCCTAGTTTGAATTCAGATAGGGTTTCGAGAAACAGCTCTCCACTGGATGGACAGAATAGAACCACCAATGGATATCACCACAAAGAAATCTCAGGCTTCCAGAAACGAAACTGCTTCCCTATTGATAATTGTGGAGATCTGAACTCTTTTGAGATTGTAGAGGACTCAGACGTGGACTTACTAAGAAAATCCAAGGAAGCTGAGAAGCGGTTCATGGTTCTTTCTGAAGAGCTTGAGCAGGAGAACTTTCTTCAAGACAGTGGGTTCAGTGTGCCTGCATTGATTCAGACAATTAGAAACCTAACTGAGGAGAAGGTAAGCATGGCACTTGAGGTTTCATCTATCCTACGGGATCGAGTTGCTGAGAGGGCTTCAGCCAAGGAAGAAATTAGACTGGTAAGAGTGGAATTGGACTCTCGGACCCGAAGACTGGAGAAGGAGAAGAACGAGTTGCAGTTGGCTCTGGAAAAGGAGTTAGACAGAAGATCAAGTGACTGGTCAGTGAAGCTTGAAAAGTACCAGGCAGAAGAGCATAGGCTTCGTGAGCGGGTGAGGGAACTCGCAGAGCAGAATGTCTCGCTCCAAAAGGAAGTCTCTTTTTTTAGTGAGAGGGAAATGGAGACTAGTAGCAGGATAACATATTCAGAGCTACAACTTAAGGACCTAACCACAAGTTTGGATGAAACAAGAGAGGAGAATCAAAATCTGAAGCAAGATTTTTCTGACATACAAGAAAAATATAAGGCAGCGGAAGAAGATCGAGATTGCATCCGTAGAAATTATGAAGAGAAGGAGAAAGAGCGTAAACAGTTACACAAATCTATTACTAGATTACTAAGAACCTGCAGTGAACAAGAGAAGACAATTGATGGGTTGCGAAAAGGACTTAGTCATGAAATTAAGAAGGGTTCTCTGGAGAACTTTGATAAGCAGTTAGGAAAGTTGCAAATGGAGCAAATGAGATTGACAGGGGTGGAGCAGGCTTTGAGGAAGGAGGTGGAATCTTATAGGCTGGAAGTTGATTCTCTTCGGCATGAGAATATAAACCTATTACAACGTCTGAAAGGCAGCGGAAATGAGGGTGGATTTTCAATTTTTAAGCTGGATCAAGAACTGCAGAACCGTGTTTGCTGTTTGCAAAACCAAGGACTAACACTGCTTAATGAGAACACTCAGCTTTGTTCGAAGTTACTAGATCACATCAAAGAGAAAACAAGCCAAATCCCAGAAACTAACCAGGGTACTGAAGTCATAACTAATGGTTTTGATGATCAATTTATTGTTGAAGCTGATATGAAAGTCCAAGGTTTTAAGCGGGGAACTGAAAGCTTAAGAAGGAGTTTACAGACAATATCTAGTTTGTTGCATGAGAAGAACAATCTGGTCATTTTGGAGTCTCATGCACATAGCTTAGTGGATGAATCAGGCCGGCTAAATAGTAAGAGCGTTGAGGTAAATTGGCGCTGATATATATATATATATATATATATTTTATAAGTAAATTGGTGCACATATTTGTTATATAATGATACAATGAAAGTGAAGTCTACTGTTGCTTATTCTTAAAATGTTCTTTCTGTTGAACTGATACTCTAACTCATGTTAGTTTTTCTTTTACTTTAAATTGGGTGTTTACTATTCAATTTACTCGTATAGGACACCATAAAATCAGAGCTCCAAGCAGAAACTTTACTAACAAGTTTATTGCGAGAAAAGCTGTATTCCAAAGAACTGGATGTGGAGCAACTGCAAGCTGAACTAGCAGCGGCTGTTAGAGGTACTGACATTCTCAGATGTGAAGTGCAAAACGCACTGGACTCACTTTCTTGTGTAACTCACAAGATGAAAGATCTTGAACTTCAGGTAAGCCTACCATGTAATTTTTCTTTTCCTGAAAACTTAAGACCCAGACTTGTAATATCCATGTATGTACTTTTATGCAAATTTTTTGTGTGTGTACATGCATATAATTATGGCTGCGCACCAAGTGTATAGGTATTTAATATGAGTGGGTTTTAAATAAAAGTTTATCGAATTAACTTTTGAGTTTAGATAGGATAGAAAGAGGGGAACATGAGTAGTATAACTAAGTAATATAAATGTTTGATGATTATGTTTTTAGTAGATAATCCATGAGAAGATGGGAGTGCTTTCAGATTAGCCAACATGTCCACTAATTGAATAATATGTGCTTTATTAGTACAAGTTTTTGCTGATATGTGCATGAGAACTTGGATAGTCGTAGTGAAAATGCAGTGTATTCTGAACTCAGGTAGTATTCATGTATGCCTTTATATGTGCTTCTGTGTGTGCACACGTTATGGCTGCGCATTGAAGGAGAGGATAGGCATTCACATTGGTTAGAGATCGGCATAAAGGGAAGAGGCCCTATGGTTTGTGATAGATTTTTATTTTTTTGTCAACAATACTATATTTGAGGTAAATGCTAATTTATTACTAGGTAGAGGGGTGCTGAAATTAGAAGGATTAATGTAAGTGGGATTCTGTTAAATAATGTAAATATTACCATTGCTTTAGATAAGACTTTCAAATAGGGGATGGTGAATAATATGACTAAGATGTATAGAAAGTGATTGTTGTTGTTTTTATGTATAGATAATTTATAAAGAAAGAGGTTCTTTATGAAATTAGAGGGGCTGAGTGTTTTCAGAATATCAAGCATGTTGTCTAATTGCATAACATGGGCCAAATTTGCTTAATGGTTCAGACTCTATTCGGATATTCCTTGGGAATAAGCTTAATTGAAATGCGGGTGTCAAGGTGTAGCACAGGTAGGACAAAAAAATATAAGTAGAAGTTAATGCATTTATTATGTGTGATGTGTGATGAACTATGCTGTATAAAGAGAAATTTTTGATAAATGCAACTTTTTTGGGTAAGTAGTTTTTCAATAAACTTCTATTCTTAACGTTCTTTTATTTGTTTGGGCCTATGCTTGGGATGTCACTAGTGCACATAGCCACGTGTTAGTGTTCCGAACATTCTTGAAGTACTCTTACAAGAGGAATCATTTATCCTTTTATCATGGAGGGACTAAAAATCACTATTTGTTGGTTGAATCTTAAGTTTTTGTTTGAAAAAAGCTATACATTTCCTTTGAGTCACCAAATATAGTGGCATTTAAAAGTATCCTTGAAGCTGCTACAAGTACATTTCAGTAGTATGTTCCGACAATGACTTGCTGTACTTAATGATACAAATGTTTACTTTTAAATTTGCTCATTCATGGTTGTGTCTTTCTATTTGGATTTAATTTGTGCTCTGACATATTCCTGCCTAAATTTATTTTTTTGAGTGGTTTGCCGTTTGTATGATTGGATTAAATTTCTAACTTGTAAATAAACATACTGCTACATATTCTCTGCTGGCTCTTGATTCTTTAAAACTTTTTCTTCAATTATGACAATATCACTTGCTTACATTTTATATATAATTTTCTGCTGCTTTCCGACAGATGATTAAGAAGGACGAGAACACAAACCGGCTTCAAGATGACCTCCAAGAATATACAAGGGAATTATCCATCATGAGGGAAACACTACCAAGAGTCTCTCAGGAAAGAGACTTGATGTGGGACGAGGTGAAGCAGTACAGTGAGAAGAACATGTTATTGAAC
>JAOTQH010000026.1:3455082-3466597 GCA_025631255.1 Cornus kousa
CACGTCAGCCATAGACACAAAAATCAATTCAAAAATGCATATAAAACACTAAAATAAATAACCAAAATTCCAATTATGTCCTTTACAAAATTAGGGGTATTACAATGAGTAACTAGACATAATTGATGTTCCCTGATAGGTCTAGGTATACATGCACACCTTGATGTGTGATTTATATGTTACCTTCTATTCAGGCTGAGACTACACTATAGGCTAGTGAGCGTCCTTTAATGTGTACTTATACATATATGGACTATTTTAGTTATTGCTGAGCTATCTAGGATGTATCTGCGTATTGGATTTCTGTATGGATTGTAGTAGGATAAAACTTGCATGTGGGCCTGACCCACTCTTATTTTTTCAGGTGTTCGTCAGTTCCAGGCTTATAAGTTGATTGTGCTGAGCAGATACAGTCACTCACTCCTCTGAGTACGTAGGACTTCCATTCTTATTTTAGTTCTGGATTTTGGTTCTGTATTTTACTTTCATTTGGGATAATTAATATTTTAGTTGTACGGATTGGAAAGTTTAAATTATATTACTTTATAATTTTTATTGAGGATTTTCATATTTAGAATTCTTTTCAGCCTTTAAATTTATTTCTTAATTCTTTTGTATTCCTGCTTGTTTATATATTAATTGTTTGGTATCCCTCGAATCTGTGCTCGGAGTTGATCACTCGTGGCTCTAGAATCGAGGGCTATCATAGGAACAACATTCAAGACTGAACCGTTATCTACCAGAACTCTTGCCAGGGGCCTCCCTTCCACTAGTACTTTGATATATAAAGGTTTAAGTTGCTGGGTCATGCCATATGGTGGCTTTCCAACACAATTTTCTTTGGCTTTGTGGGGCTGTTTTCTTCAATTACAACTCCTTTTAATTTCTGGAGATGCTCAGCTTCTTCTTTGAAAACCTCTTCTATATGGATACCTTTGTCTGGTTCTATTATGAATGGCCCAGAACTAGACTTTCCATGGGAGGACTTGTATCTACTACATCTCCTTCCATTAAAGTTGGCTGATTTGACTGTGGCTCAAAAAATAAAGGAAGAACCATTACTATATTGCAAGTAAACTCACCCGAAAGGCTGCCAAAGCAAATCTTTTTGCTACTGCTGGAACTGTTGAAAATTTCCAAGCCTGTCGCATCTTTTACAGGAGGGTTTTCTATCATCAAAGAATTTCCTACTTCTGAATCCAGGTGTAACAAGTCATCAGGATCTCTGTCTTTTCCTTTAGTTGGACGTTTCGATAAGTCTGATGGTTTGGCTATCTTCTTTTGCTAGTTGGACCAGCCATGGTCTTTCTCCCATAATCTCCTTCTATCTTCCCTCTTTCTTTGTTGCCTCTTCTTTTGTGTACAGGTCAAATAAGCATCATTAGGAACAAGAAACTTGGGATGATCAAGCCTCTTCCAACTGCCACCTTGCGAGGCAGAAGGCTTAACCATTCTTGGACAAAAATGTTCATTCCCCTTTTGAACCGATACTTCCGAAGCCAATTTTGCTCTAGAATACCTGTCACTTTCAGAGGTTCTGCAATGCCACTTGTTGCTTCCATACATTCTGTTAGGACGAAACCTTGCCTCGTAAGGAACCCTGTTCCTTTCCAAACTCCTTGGAAGGAATTCTGGTCTCCTTTCTGTTGAGCTTATTTCTATATGGACCCAGCTTCCCTTATCTGGAATGGTCACAGTGACTTTGTTTTCCACCTTTTGGAAATTTAGCCGATCATGGGCCTTCATTTTCTAACCCCGGTCACTATTGGAGGGCTTCTCATTCTGCTTCTCTTTTGGAAAGTCTTTATGGCAACCTTCATTCTGAATTTTACACTTGGGGCAACAGCCTTGCTGGATTAAGGCAATCTGAGCCTCTCGGAGTTGCCTTTCCAACTCAGCCACTGTCTTCTCCATAGATGTTATCGCCTTAGGAATTTTCAGCTTTCCACTGGCTGTTGGATCTACCAAGTCCACCTTCTTTTTGGGATGCTCCGGGACGATAAAAACAATGTTTGTTGCTACAACCTTGGGGAATGGATTTCCATCAACACCGGTCACTTCTGACTTTTTTGAAAAACTTTAACCTGCCATCTTCAATTGCTTTTTGCATAATATTGCGAAAGACCACACAATTATTAGTGGAATGGCTCCATAAGTTGTGGAATTTGCAATATTCTTTCTTGGCCATTTTAGAGGCCGTTGGCATCTTGTGGCCTACTGTGAAAATCAGTTGCTTGTCAGCCATAAGCAAATCAAAACTTTACTTGGCTTTAGAAATGTCAAAAAAGTAATTCCTGGAAGGGTCTATCATTTTCCACTTGGAACCAGAGGCAGCCTGCAGGTTGGTCGTGGCTGATTTTGGTTTTGTCAAGGCCTCACAAGTATAGGCCTTCTTTATGTTAAGCTCGACTATATTAACTTCCAAATCTCCCTCTTTTTCAGTAGTAAACACCTCATAATTAGGATCATGATAGTGAGTACCCTTGGAAGAATACTTATAATCTTTCTCTTCATGAAGGAGATCCTCGTACTAAGCCACTCTATTGACCAAGTCAAATAAATCATGGAATTATGCTCCTTCAAACTTCTTACGAAGCTAAAATTCTAAGCCGTTGATAGCCATTTTCACATACTCTTCAGGTGGCAAAGACAAATTGCATTTGTATTTGGCCCTCTTAAATCTGGAAAGGAAGCTGATCACCGACTCTCCAGGTAACTGATGAAGTCTGGAAAGATCTGCCATGGACACATCGAGCTCGGTACTATAGAACTAAGTATGGAGCAGGTCCTCAAATTGTTGCCAACTTTGAATGGAGTTGGCTGGCAAATTGGAATACCATATGAAAGCATAGCCGCTCAATGTATTTGGAAACAAGTGTACCTTTAGCCATGGATTGGCTGTTGCTTCCCCACATTGGACAGTGAAACGGCTGATATGTTCCAATGTAGACTGTTCGCCCTCTCCATTGAATGTTGTGAATTCGGGAATTCTGAAATTCTTTGAAAATTCAACTTCGTCAATGAACTCAGGATAAGGTTTCCTGTATGCTGGTCTTCCACCTCTTCGAGTTAGGCCAAATTCCTGTTGGAGGAATTCTGTAAATTGGCTTCTATCAAGTGCCATGGGCTGTGGAAGGTTGTTGTCTGGACTCCTTTGAGGTTGGTTAACTCCTTGATGCCCCCCACCTGCCATCGGCAGTGGGTAGGTATCTGCATAATTGTTCCTATCGTGATTCCTTCCTCCTTGGTCTGGAGGTGGCTTCCTTGGAAAAGGTTGCCCCCCAACCGCCATAAGAATGTCCATGTGTGGCCTTTGAGGTGCAGGTACGGCTGGCTGAATGTTCACAGGTAGAACATTTTGTTGTGCATGATGGATGTTGTATGACCACGGTTGGCCAGACTGATCATGCCAAGTCTGTTGTGAGAACGCTCCAGGTGGAATATTCTGAACTTGCTGAATGGCTGGCATGGACGTCGATTGTGGAATGGTCATCTGTGCTACAAGAGCAGCTACAGGTGCAGCTGGAATGTAAGTCTGTGCCATTAGAAGGAATTGCCCCTGCTGCAGAGTTGGAAGGAATGAACTTACATATTTTTTAGAAGAACTGCTTTCAACAAAAGTAGCTAGCCTACCAAGTTGGAAAGCCGACTATGGAGTTTTTTCAAAGTTCTTTGGCCGAGGGGCCAAACCTTGGTTTGAGTTTCCAAGGGTCCGTTCCAACATAGACTCAAACCATTGAGAGATTCGGCCTACCATTTCTTCGAGTTTTCGCTCGTTAGCAAGAGCGGCTTTTGAATGATCTTGACTAGCCTTATATTGATCTTGCACAACTCTGGCTAAGTCTTGGGTGACTCTAGCTTGATCTTGTGCAAACCTATCTTGCTGTATTGCCATCATGCGGATGTTGTCCATTATAGGTCCATTTGCCATTGTTTGGGCAAACTTTCCTACCATGTCAGTTTCATCTGGTGCAAACCGTGAACCTTTAGCTAGAAGTTCACTGGTTTGCAACTCTTCAATCTCGGTAGGGTCTTAAATAGACTTTCCTTGCCTTCTTCCACTGGCCATTAAACAATCTGTTTAGATGTCCCATCGGGCATGCCAAGAATGTTTGGCTCGCGGAAAAGGCGCTGGTTCTGCCCTCCGGGTCACGTGGAATAGCAGAATGAAATGATGTGGTGTGCGGGCGTGCCAGGAGCTGTAGTAGTTCCAAAGTAAAAATCCGAACAGTTATCCAGTTGGAAAGTTGTAAGGATCAGGTGATTGTACGAAGGTCTAGAATGACCACCTTCGAAGGGACTTTTTTGCCTTTGAACAAGGACTTCAAACTATTCTATAGCTAATGGAAATGAAGACGGTATTGAAGGTGCAAGTCTAAAAATGAAAGGAATTTAAAATGCAAGACTGGAAATTAGAATAATTGAAGTGCATGACTGGAATTTAGAAACATGGAAGTGCAGTGCTCGGCTGGAGTAACAAAATGAGTGCAGGACTTAAAATTCATCGCACGGAATGAATGCTATATGGAATAGCAAAGTGCTGGATTCAACATAAAATGATATGTATTCATTGCTGGAATGGAAATACATGTACTAGCAAAGTGCTAGGTTTAAACATAGTGCAGACTCATTGTTGAAATGAGAGATGAAAGCAAAGATTTTTGTATTGGTGTGTTATTTGGGCTGAGCAGGCAGGGTTTGCAAACTAGCCTTGAGTGCTCTATTTATAGAACTCTTCCATGTATGCAGCAGCTTGGTGTGGCAGCTTCAGCAGCTTCCACATGGACCGACTTCGGACTGCCATATGTCCCATGATCTTTTGATAGTTATAACTTCTTCCTTCCGTCTTCCCCCTTTTGTTGCAGACTTCAACCATGTTCTTCATAGTCCTTCATGAACTTGTATCGTGGGTGGTTATATTTGGAATGGATCTTTCACTTGTCTCCTCCATAAACACATATCCCACATCTTCTTCTTCTTCTTGCTTCAACCACGATCTTAGTAGTCCTGTTATCCAAATTGTCCAATAACCAGTTCAGTTAGTGATAGCAGTTGCATGCAAGACCACTACTCCAAACTGACGTACTCCATGTTCCCTTGGTTTTAGGTAACCTCTTCCAGCTAGACTTCCCCCCCTTCATAACATCGTGTCCAAAATTAACCACTTTTTACGTATGAATCCACGATCATCACTCATACTCCTTTTTTGCGACTTTAGACTCCACGATGCCATGAATTCCTAAATTTCAGTGTTCTTCTCATCGTGGGTTAGTGTCCTCAACTTTTGTAACTTCCCTTCTCCAGACTTTCCTTCCCAATGGCGTCGTGGTTCCTGGACTCCTATGGTTTCTTTTTTCGTGGGCTGGATATTGAATGTATCATCCCACGTTTCCATTAACTTTTTGCAATTTTTTCCAAACAAACCCTCCTTCCTATTTTAACGGCCTCATGCTTTCGGGATATAAGCGTCTTCTTTTAAATCGTGGATTTAATATATAAATATATATTAAACCCATGTATTTTGCAAAATTTTAGCACCAAATACAGACTAGGTCTAGACAAGCCACTGAGATTTCCTAAAAATAAAGAGAAATTCCAACCCCATGTTCTCCTCTCTTGACTTGGTCAACTTTGTTTTAAAATGGAAAATATCCATTTAGTTGGTACCCTATAAGAATAGAAATTTCCAATAAATTCAACTTTAAAAGAATTGATCAGTCGGCAGTTCAGTAGAACTCGCCACGTGTTAATAAATCATTGGTTGATTGATCTTTGACTTTAATCTTCACTTGAGATTGCACTCATGGTAGTAATTCTACCTTCTTATTCTTTTAGGACATTATATCCCAAATTTGGTAAGTCCTAATAAGACTCACCACTTTCTTTCAATTAGCAATTCGTGGTTAAATTTACCTCGACCAATTACTCTTCAAATGAAACTCCGTACCTTCAATATTTCCAAGAAATATTTTGTCAGAGTTACAATCCGGCGTGACAAGTTCCATTGGAACTGGCCCTGTAGTTCTCTGACCAAAAATTTCTTGTCATTTCTTCCTTTTCTGGATACTCGAAGTCTTAATATGGCAAATGCTTGTTAAAACTCAGCATTTGTCTCTTTGCATTGGGCAAAATAATGGAGTAAACACTACCATTGCACTGCACCAGCTTCGTCACGCCTGACGTCTTCCAGAGAATCTCTTTCCACTCCTTTCTCTCTCTATCATCTCTCACTCAACAACACCCCCACCACTCTCCCATTCCCAAACACCACCCTTCTCTCACCTCACCCTCCATCCTATCACTGTTTCCACACACCCCTTCGTATTTGCTTCGCTAAAGCCAGAGCAAAAGCATCACCCACGATTATGGCTACCGGGTATGGAAGAAATTTCTATTTTATTTTCCGCGTTTGTTTCTCCAGAAAATGAATTAAGAAGAAGAGGCATTGAATTACACGGATATCTGACATGGGTTGGGTGAACCTTTTGTTTTTACTCACTTGAGACCAAAATAAGAAAATTGAATACAGGATTAGTTTATTTTCTCGGCAAACAAACAGTGTGTAGACTTTGTTTTGTAGTTTTACTTTGATGTGGATTTGAGCTTAATACTTTACTCTTTCTCTCTCTCTCTCAAAGCGTGCACGAGTTTCTTCCACCTGCTCTTGATTCTACTTCAGACCCACCTTCTATCTTCGATGGAACAACAAGGTTGGTTCACAATTTTACTTTAATTTGTTGTGTTTTTTCAATTGCAATTGTGTTTTTGTTTTTTGTTATTTTTTTAATTTCTTCTTCTTTGCGTTCTCAGTTTCCACAATTGTGTCAAGTCCAGAGTACATATAGACGTTTTGTAATTTTTGATTTTTTAAATTGATAACTGACTATTGAAATTGTTGCCAAATTCCTCATCTAAGGCTGTATATATCTTACACATGCCCATATGCACAGCGCGCGTGGATAGCCCGGAACTGTAAGGTTGTTTCAAGACCTCTTCATGATCTGGCCTTTCCTTCTATGTGTGTGTGTGTGTTTTTGTGTGTGCTGTTATATATAGATAATGTCTATATATATGCTACTTATTTTGCATTATTTATATATATGCTACTTATTTTGCATTATTTTGGGAACAGGGATTGCAGGACAAGATAAAATTGGTTCCTATTGATCTGCAAAACAGGCCATCTTGGTACAAGGAGAAAGTGTACCCACCAAACAAGGTGAAATTATTTGAATCCAATGTGCTCTTGGGGGTATTCTGACTTTAGATGTTCAATGGAAAACAAATTAGTTCCATTATACTTAATACGTATGTAAATCGAGATCCTCCCCCGTGTCTTTTTGGTCATGTGTCTGTCCCGTGCCTTTAAGTGGCTAATGCAACAATTGTGTAAATGTGTTAAATTCTCGATTTAATGGTGTTATAGCATTGCAATACAATGTGAAATGTAGCACGGGTGTTCCTCCCCTTGTCTGTTTGGTCATGTGTCTGTCCCATGCCTTTAAGTGGCTAACGCAACAACTATGTAAATGTGTTAAATTCTCGATTTAATGGTGTTATAGCGTTGCAATACGATGTGAAATGTAGCACGGGTGTTGTATCTTCAATGTGATGTGTAACTGTGTGTTGCGTTCCGTGATGTAGCTGTTGCATTGTGATGTAGTGTGTTGTACTATTGATGAACTGGTGCACAAGATCCCCTAAACAAGAGGGGATCCAGATCCTTAATGAATAAGGACCAATACTTAATATGTATGCAAATTCAACTGTCTTAAATGTTAATTAAAACACAACGGAACAATCCATTTGCTTGAAATAGCCAATGCTTCCTATTCAGTTTCATTTTTTTATATGGTCAATTAGTAAATTCAAACAATGAGCTGAGAACTAATAATTTTAATATTCTACCATCGAATTACGAACTAAACAATACGTATCATGTACAAGGAAGTGAAAGTGAGCCAGACAGTTGGCTAAGCTTACATCCCATTCACTGCTTTGCTTACAGGCATTATATTACTTGAAATTTTTATGCAGGTGCCATCTTTGGAGCACAATAATGAAGTGAAGGGAGAGAGTCTTGATTTGATCAAATATATTGACAGTAACTTTGAAGGGCCTTCACTCTTCCCTGATGTATGATTTTGTGGAGTTTTGCTTTCCTTTTGTTTTTCTTTTTGTGTATGCTTTCCTTTAGCTCTATATGTTGAAGGGCTGCTCATACATACACCGAAAATGCAGGATCCTGCCAAGAGAGAATTCGCAGAGGAGTTGTTCTCCTACACTGACTCATTCAACAAAGCCGTGATCACTTCATTCAAGACGGATGGAATAAGTGAAGCTGGTGAGATGAACACTTGCTGCTTTTTAGGTATTTTTATTAGAAAATTAACAAATGGATTAATGATTAAATACAACAGGTGCAGCTTTTGATTACATTGAAACGGCTCTTTCCAAATTTGATGATGGACCTTTTCTTCTTGGCCAGTTCAGTCTAGTAAGTGGAAACCTCTCATTTGTTATCATATTTGTTATCTGCCTTCTGTCAAATGCTAAAATAATAGGTAGTCTGAGGTAGATATGCAAAATATGATAATCGAGTTTTACCCTGATTCAACTGGTACATGGTTTTTCCGAAGGTTTCAATTTTACTACATTAATTGAAACTGTAAAATGGGGTAATACTATGTTTTGTAATTCAGCATGGCGTTTCGCCTCTGATCCACAAGTGGTACATACGTGACTCCAGGTGGATATAGCTTATGCTCCATTCATTGAAAGATTCCGACCCTTCTTATTGGAAGTAAAGAAGTATGACATCATGGAAGGCAGGCCAAAGTTAGCTGCATGGATTGAGGTATGAAAACCGGGAAATAAATAAATAAAAATAATAATAATAAAAAATAACCAAGTTCTCTTGTAACTTTGTGTATATTCTTGCTATGCATTAAATTGTCACAATATATCTACGGTATATTTCTATAGTATGAACATGACTCTAGGTGGGGGTGTCTGAGGGACTGACAATTGAAGATTGACTCCTTAAGTAGTAGATTTGATGTTTAATTTACTAAATTTTGTTTTAAACTTCCAATATGTTTTATTATTGTATCGGCTTTCATGAATACTAGTTTCCTGGTTTCCGATGCTTAAACCAACCGTTGACGTTTAATACTCTATGACCATTAACAACTTATTCGTAAATTTATTCCACATTGCCACACTGGAGGACCAAATATCAATTTAAATTGGATCTTAAAATGTTGGGTGTGTAAAAGTTGTGATATAATGTATTTTTACCTTCTAAGAGTCAACTGTGGTCTTGCTTTAATTAGTTTAGCGGAGAGTTGGATGTCTGAATTTTTTGAATATAAATCTTGCAGCAGTTAGAGCTTTGATGAACTTCCATTAGTTATTCTTACTCAAGGTTGTCAATTTTTGGTTTGCGGGTAATTGTACATATATAGGGTTTGATCTTACAGCAATGTGTACTAAAAATCACCAGGTTTGAAAGGTTCCACATTATCAGAAAAAAGAAATAAAAAAGGTTGTCAATTTTCGTTCTTAGCATTTTATTTTCTTCCTGCAGTGGAATTAATCACCACCACATTAATCACCTGTTATGTTTTGGGGATAGTGCTGTGAAAATGTATATACATTTAGGAAGAAAAATGTATATATATGATAAAAGTTATACAATTAAATATAAATCTAAATGTTTTTTATACAAAAACAGTGAAAATAGTTCAGTACGTACTTTTAGGCAAAATATAAGAAAATCAATATCAGTGTTGAGATCTCGAAAAGGTAGCAACATATAATACAGGCTGAAATGGTTGAAAACAAACCAAAGGGCCCTAAACAGCTGGAATGGACCAAAACTTTGGTTGGTACAACATATGTCTAAGACCAGATTAATCTGAAAACAGGCTGATGCTGAATGACATCATTGGTTTCACTTTCAGTGTAAACAAGAGCCTTAACCTAAAGCCATAGCCCAAAACTAGTGTACTCAGGCTTGATGTTAGTCTGTGAGAGTGTGACAACTTAAATCTTTAATAAATCTATCAACTCTGAGAAGATCAGTCTTAAATTCAATTTCGATATGAAGAATTGCTCAACACTTTCTGTCAGAAACACGTAAGAACAGGTCGAGAAATGTTTAAAATAATTGCGATTGTCTTCACTCCACCAGTACGATTACGTTGCTTGAATCTTACAACACTTGAAATGTTTTTTTTTTTTTTGGTTAGGTAAGTACTCACACATTTCACAAATTGCCCATTATGGGACTTGAACCCCCTCACCTACCCTTTTGAGGGAGGAAAGGTTATACCATTTGGCTAAAAAATGTTCCGAGTCTTGAGATCCATTACTTCTCTGTTAGTTGTGACTTGTGGAGTTTTTGAATCCCAATTTTAGGATGACTAACCCTTTTAATCCAGTCCATATAATGTCTTTTCGGGAGCTAGAGGAAATGCATCTCAGGTACGTCAATTAGTAGGTATGAGGGGATTAATGTCGGATCCCCAAGGACAAATCCAAAATTGGATTCCTGATCCAATCAAGAATTTTTTTATTTATTTGATCATTCTTTTTTCTTTTTGATATGTGTAGGAGATGGACAAAAATGAAGCTTACAAACAAACCAGGCGTGATCCAAAATAGCTCGTTGAGATTTACAAGAAGCGTTTCTTGGTATTCTCTGTTCAGTACTTGAAATTTACATTTCTTTGAAGTTGTCGTAAATCAGCTACAGAGACATACAAATGGAGCTAATTTCTTCACCAATCTAGTTCATTTCCAGGCGCAGCTTTGAACTACTCTGAATTCAAGAACTGGCTTAACAAGTTCCTATAGTGGCTACCCGTTTATCTTTCTACTGTATGCATGAAGTACACTGCCCATGGTTATCTGACTTGCTAGTGAAGTCAAAGCGATGAAAGTTTAAAGACCATAGTAATCTAATACGCCTATAAATAGATAAACACACTTCTAATATTGAAGTGGGCAACTATTTTTACTGCGGATATTTGGTGCCTTGGTTAGTTAACATTAAGAATCTGTTTTTTTTTTTTTTTTTTTTTTTTTTTTCTTCGGTAAAATAATTTTTATTTTTATTTTATGATGCGCAGCAAAGGTTTAGGTCGAGTCCATCGGTTGGGGAGTGTGAAATAACTTGTTAAAAATTGATGGGATAAGATATTTTTGTTAAGTTTTAATATTTTTTTCTTAGTAAATATTTTACGACAACCAAATTAGGGGTGCACAAAAATCCGGTCAAATCGAAAATTCAAACTGGACCAAATAGTTTGGTTCGGTTACAGTTTTAAATTTGTGAAACCGTAATAATACGGTTTGGTCATGGTTTGAGCCTTGAGGTCTTTTAGGACCGAACTAGACCAGATCGAACCGTTTAATTATATATATATATATATATATATAATATAATATAATCTAACAATCCAAATCAGTTAGAAGTGTGTAGCAATTATCAATCTTACATGATCAACAC
>JAOTQH010000026.1:3476497-3488872 GCA_025631255.1 Cornus kousa
TTTAAAAGTAACAACCTCTTCTTCTCATGGGGTGTATATGGGTTTTGAATTGATTTGATTCAGTAAAGGTAGAGAATGTATCCATTTTACCCTCTCTTCTCATGGGAGCATCTTACTTGCGGGGATTTAAGCACTTGGTAATTTATGCAACCAGTTGGCACTCATTGATTATGCAAAGAAATATTCCTTAGTTATTTTATTTTATCTCATCTTTTTATTTTCATAATTATTTGCTTGGGTACTCTTTCTCTCTCTCTCTCTCAACATCACTAATTAAGTGCGAATGACAGTAGGAACGACAAGAGGATCTATGCCTGCTTCATGTTTGGCAATCGCTTTTGTTTCGTGTTTTCTGTTGTGGATAGTGTACTGTAGCAAAGCAAAATATTAAAATGTATTTGGTTATTTTTGTTGCGATTTGGGTGGTGCTGCGTCCGTTGCCGAAGTATTATTATTATTATTATTTTGCTTCTCTACCCCTCCTCCTCCCTCCAAGGAATTATTTGCGCCCAATAGTAGCAATATGTTTTCACTTTTTTGTTTCTAGAAATTTTTTAAAAAATTTCTGGAACAAATTTTTCGTCACCAAACATGTTTGTTGTAGTCACAATTAAACACACTCTGTAGCAAAAACGTTGTTTATATTTTGGATTAAAAAGAAGAAACATAAAACAGAAATGGTTGCCAAACAGCCTAAGCGAATAGGGATGGCTCATGGCTATAACATGGGTATGGGACCCCAACGACTGGAATGTATAAGAAGAAAGTAATTTTAGGGGCAATTAAGACACAAAGGCTACTGTGTTCATGATTCCATTCTGCTCAATGAATTTTACTTCTGAGACAGCCCACCGAATAGCTGTCAAGCGAAGGGAGGAGGTTGGGGGACCAGAGTCGACAAGGTTAGGTCTCGGCAGGCGCTCCAGTACATTTTCTTCCCTGTTCTTTTAGCTTGGCTCTCATTTCAGGAACGGAGGCTGACCGGAAAGCTGAACTTCCCGTGTCCATTCTTGATAACATAAAAGTTTCTTTCACATGCTCCGATATGGATATGTTTGCGTCATACCAGCACTGCGATTTTCGTGTCCAAAAATGAAAAACCCCATGCCAGGGCCAATCTATAAGACACATAAGAATGTCCAGTTTGGCACAAAATACATTTAGTTTCTGGGCAAGATCTGTGTGCATCTCTCTCTCACACACACACAAACACAAACACAAATCTTTTTCCAGTTTTGACTGGGCTAGATTTAGTAATGTTGTAGGGCCAATTGCAACTCCTTACACAACCAAACCTCTCAAGATAACTCAGGCAAGTCAGTAATCAAGAAACTCATGCACCTTTTTTCAGTATCGAATCAGTTGCTTAGAAATGGAATCGGAAGCAAAATTAATATGGACTACGACTTCAATTCCAATGTGCGGATTCCGTTCTCTCAAACACATTGTTCCCCCCGCAAATATGATAAATGTCATGTGGAAAACTGTTGTCCACATTTGTAAAATTCTGTTCCTCAAATACTAGGAAACCAATATGGAGATGCCCTGCAAGTATCCTACTCATTTCCCAGAACCAATACTAGGTGAACTTTCCAGGCTTGTTTACTATTTCCATGTCTTCTCATTTTCCTGCACCCAATTTTCTTTGATAGCGGTTATGAGCAAAAGAATAGGAACATACAGACCATGCTTTTAGAAGAAAAATGAGAGTCAAAGAGTAGGTATCAACACACACGGTGGTAAGAAGAAATGAGCATAAGATAGAAAACCAAACTGAACTCAGCCCTAAGAAGTTGGAATCCATGATCTAAATCCCATTTCATCATCATGCTCTATATAAGACAGCTTTTCCTTGAATTGTGCTTTCTCACCCATTTAAAAAAGAGAGCATTCCCGAAGGAAAGATGGTAGCCCAACTCAACTCAGCTAAGCGTAAACACAATGTTTGTATGCTTTCTGCCTGTGCAAAGTGCAAACACTCGCTCTTCCCTAAACCCTAAGTTCCCATTCACACTCTGACACCGTCTCAAAATTTGTGATGGAACTCTTGAGTTTTAACTAAAAGAATTGTTGTACTTACCAAAAACAAAAAAAAACTAAAAGAATTGTTGTGCTGGGGGTCAGAGTCTAGGCTCATCGACGACATTGAGAAGAGTGACACTGAAGATGCATGTGAGAGAAAACCACTACTACAAGGGTACATTTTGGTTCATATTTCAAACTGAGATGGCCAGTGCTTATTCAGTTCACTATTATACGTCTAAATACCCCCCTGATGATATTAGGCGTGTTGATGTTTCTGAAGTTGAGTTAAATACTTGCACATGCACACGACTGGGTCCTAATGTCTAAGAAACAAGTACACAGAAAATCTTAAGTAAATATGAGGCTGTTTCTAATAATAGGTGAAAAACAATTAGCAAAATAAGATAAGAGTATCAAAATTTAGAATACCAAGGAGAAGGTCAAGGAGCTAATTGAAGTAATTTGGAAACACGTACAAGGAAAAATGAAGCTCATGTTGTGCAGAAATGAACTGGAATGAGTTCATGGCATATATTCCTCATAATACATATCTAATGATCTATATCAGAATACAACCAGAACCAGTGATATCCAATGATGTGTATCAAAATTGAACTAATGATGCCTCAATTCTGAAAGATGGAGAGTTATCCATAGGAATTCTCAGATTACAATACATACGTGATCTTTCAAGTGAAAGCTTAATCAATTGTTATTCAGTTTTATCACTATATATATTAGTTTGGATGGGCTTCTACGTCACAATGTGCTACCAGCAACTCTGAAACTACATGTGAAAATAAAATTATAAAATCAATACATTGGGGCTCGAATTGACTTACAAGTCCATGTGATTATAATGAATTATACTAACTTCACACCAATATTGTAATGGTTTGAAATTTAAGAATAAAAATACAAACCCCAGTTCGGGTTGAACATAATTAATTTGGTTATAACTGTCTGATATGGTTCTTTTTCCCTTTGTGTACAAGAATGTACGTTACAACATCTGAGATTTCCTTGCCCACATCTTAAAATCATAATTACTCATACCTTTAGTCACTACACACATACAAGCACACAAATATTTCCAATGTTTTGAGTTATTGATGGGTGGACAAACTTCGTTTTGCCCAAAGTTTTAATCTGTCCCAATATTTATCAAAATTCCCCACTTCTTGAAACAGATAAGTGTAACAATAATGGATATATTCTATTGTGAACGGGCGTGTTTCCTTATGTGTGGGTTCATGTACATCGTCCATCGTAGCAGCAACGCACACACCTTTGTGGGTCTTCATACACAAAGTCTGTGGTAGTATCTGTTCCTGGACATAACTTATGGGGTGACAACACTTTAACTCCTCTCAAAATTGTCTTGAGCTAACAAGGGCATAATAGTTATAAAAAAAAAATAATAAGTACAATAATAATAATCTCAAACAGAAACAGTGGTGATGATAACATGCCAACAACAAGTAGATGAATAGAAAGTGACAATGCATGTAAAAGGAAGGAGGGAAAATTTCCCATCGCGTTGCTCGGCTTGCATAGTTTGGCCAGACTTGGTTGAGAACACGGGATAAAAGCAGAAGGGAAACAGAACAAAAGGAAATTAATTCATTCCATTCCAAAAATCTGGTACATTCAACTTCATAAATCACCCTTCATCTTTTGCTTCAGTTTCCTCTTCACCATATAATGTGTATATACATTATCATAGATAATGGAAATGATAAAAGAATAGAGCTAAAAATTAAAAATTATATGTAGTACCATGCACTACAACAAAATCATTGAATTTTAGAATGTTATGATCAAAGGATCATAACATCTTAATGAATACCAGAATGCTCATACAAACACAGTTCATACTTGGCCAAAACAAAATCATTCAACTAGTTATATCTCTAAGCTAAAAGACACACAAGACTTGTCCAAGACATTGAAGGATCTAGGTTCCCATCAACTGCACAATCACTACCATTTCTTGCAACACAACAATTACCATACTGTTTTATGCAAATTGTGCATTCAATCACTAATAACTAAGAAATTCCACCATGAAATTGAACAACAACAAACACAAACATCACATACTACAAGTGTCAGATTTGCATTGAAAGATTACTACCATTTTATCCATAAATGTGGAATATAAATCAATATAAGCAACAAAAACACATCAATTTTACAAATTCCACAACTTTTTCAGCCTTGTAAATTAATGTAAAACAACGCAAACAAACAGATACACTTACATGATTCTTAAGCAGTAGTCCCCATCTACTATTGCCCACCACTCTCTTCCAACTTCTTCACATAAGCCTTCAACACCATCACCAAATTCCTCGCCGGAGCCTGCAACGTCCCCACCACGGCCGACGCCGGACCCTTCAACCCCCCCAAGAGCTTGGCATAAACCTCGGCCCGGGTCGGCATGGTCTCGAGCGCCTTGAACTCCTCTGGCCCATAATACTTTCCCTCAAACACCGCCCCAGCAAAATCATTGTCCAGCAATTTCCTCTCCGTCTGGAAACTCCGGTAGGGCTTGAGCGCTGCCGGAATTTCCTCACTGTGGACAAACAACCAGGCGTTCATGCCCTTCATACAGGGTTTGAGTGCCTCCCATTCGGTGCCTTCGATCGCTTTGTAGACCAATGTGTTCTTGGCGACAATGAGCTTTGTGGTTTCGGGTAACGCGGTTCGGAGATCTTGGAATTGCTTCACTGTGAAACCCTTGTATTTGATGCCGGCGACGAGGTGGCAGTCTTGTAGCTGTTGTTTGACGTTCTCGACGGTCTCTTCTTTCTTGGTTCGGCTAATGGCGGCTCGGATTGATGTTGGTGGTGGTTTGCGGTGGTTGGGATTGGTGGTGATGGTGGTGAGAAGGGGGTTTTTGAAATGGGATTTTAGGGTTAGGGCTTGGGAGGAGGGTGGTGGTGGTTTGGAGGAGGGGAATGTGAAGAGAGTCGCTTCCATTGTAGAAGATGAGGGGAGAGAGAGAGAAAAGGGACTCCACTGGTTCAGTAGTGCTCCTTTTTCTTGTTACCTTATCCTATCATTTTGGGTGGCCCTTCGGATGGGTATTTCTGTAAAGAAATTTGAATTCAGTGCAGTGAAAAGATAACTGCAAGTCTGCAACTTAACAGCCCACCTAGCAAAAATTGAGTTTTAAAACCAGAAACTAGGAAGTGTAGTTGAAATTTATATATATTTATTTGGGCGTGAGTTATTTGTAAAATGCTCATACGAAAAAATGTTTCAATAACCTTTTTTTTTTTTTTTTGGTTCCAATCTTTATATTTTTCATCTTGGAAAATTAATCCATTTTGAGCATTGCTTTTTTATTTATATATATTTTTTGTAAGTACCATTTTGAGCATTTTCTTGTCAACCTGATCACAAACGAAAGAGTTGGGATTTTACCTTGTAATACACCAACCTCCATGAGTGTCTTGTTCCTGGACACAAATTACTGGGTGACAACACTTCCACTCATCTAAAAAATGTCTTGAGCTAACAAGGGCGTAGAAAATTTGGCCAAACTTGGTTGACAACATGAGATAAAAGAACAAGGGAAACCGAACAAAAGGAAATGAATTCATTCCATTCCAAAAATCCGATACATTCGACTTCAGAAGTCACCCTTCATCTTCCTCTTCACCGTATATTGTGTATATACATAATGCTAAAAAAAAAAATATATGAGTACTAAGCACTACCCTCCCTCCTCAAAATATACTCCACTGCTTCTTCCACAGTGTCCACCACCTGCACGAGAAAACAAAGTAGATAAATTGGCATTTGCATACAAAGTTCCCCCTAGTGGAAACTCATTCCTGACACTCACTTTCCCTACTTAAACAAATATATATATATATATATATATCATCATTTAAACATAATTCTATTTAATACCTTCCTATTATAACGAAGAACTGTTCAAGAAAACTACAAGAAGTAAACATCATTCAGTCTTTACCAGATCAGCTGGAAACTCTGCGTGATTTTCTTTTCCCTTGAAAACACCTGTTCTCGTCAAAATTGAAAACCATGGATGTCCTGCCTGGAGGAACAAACAAACTTTTTTTAAATCCTATTTCAAGCCGAATATGGTCTATTCAATGAGAAGAACACAAGTTTATGCAATCATCAAATACCATAAGAAGAGCACAGACAAACCTGTTGTGCACCTTTGATGTCAACTGAAGGATTGTCACCTATCATGTACAGGGTCTTAAAAGCATGTGATGACATGTCCCCAACATCAACAACATGACTATTGCGACAAGATGGTTGCAGTTGTTTCAATATTGCTTCAGCATTCTTGAATACAAATGGATTTGGTTTTCCAAAATAAGTATACTCCAATGCACTATGGTGTACTCTGCATGGTTAATCAGACATGAGCCGCAGCCCGTAGATGAATAAGTGACGACACAAATTACAGGAGCAGCAAACTGCGTGTACAAATTCTTGCCATGAGTGTCGTGTTAAATGCAATAATGGGGTGTGAAATTTTATCAATAAGCCAGGGGCACATAACACAATTATTCTTCCTTCAGTCTTGAACTAATCTACATTCAGAAAGATAATATACTTAGGAGATTTGTTTCAGAAAAAACACATGGTTCTTGCTCATTCAGAAGTTCCAGGGGAAAAAAAAATGCCCTCCTAATTCCTGCCCACTAAACCTTGGTTTTCTTCTTCCTTTTTGAGGTCATGCAACAGGAACTAGGTGGATTGTTAATAAATCTGAAATCTCAAAGTAAATTCTGACTGTTCAATTGCAAAGAGGGAGCATGAATAAACACCAAACTTACCTGTTGAAGATGCTTTCTAGTGCAATTCTGAAAGAACCCAAACCAAGACGTTCAGAAGGAAATGCAGCCTGTCCTGAGTTGGAATCCCATCAGTACACTCTCAATAACCAACAGAAACCATCAAATCCTGTACTTATAATGTTCAGAGAGAATCAAATAGATGCAAGAAAAAAAATCATATAGATTTGGATATAGAGTTAAAAGTCTAGGCTTGTAAAATGGTAATACACACACGTCGAGACATTGATTAGCATCATCAGATAAGAACTATCAAATGATTCCCTAACCAAACTATAACTGATCAGATGACATTTAATCAATCAGATCACATAATTTGCTGACAGTAGCTATTACATTCAGTTCGGCTGTTCAAAAGTAATTCAGTGATTTGTATATGACCCACAATTTAATGTGCTGTCGGTAATTTCTGCGGAATTCACTGGGTTGCTGCTTTTCCAATCTTTGTATAAGAACAAACTTAAAATATGCCCCAGAATATTATGTGTAAAATCAACGTTCTTACAAACCTGGTATTCAAGATCATCAGCCGCAAGATATAAAGGTGGTTGATGCCCATTTTTCTTTCCAGGAAGTCCTCCAGATCTTAATATGTCACAGAGAACCTAAACCATCAATCAGTCTGCTCAGAAGTTATGCAATAAAGCTAATGGACCCCAAGTAAGAGGCAGGTAAATCAAGGCAATGATATAGAATGATAAATTGATGCAGCACAATTGAAGATAAAGAAAAACTATAAGCACATCTTGATTGCCCAACAATCAATATTATTCACCGGGAAATATTACAAGGAAAGCCACGGAGGTAGGAGTAATAAAAAGACTTAGCCCAGTGCAAGATGCTCCCACCACTGCAGGGTATGGGGAAGGTCAGATGTGTGCAACCTTACCTCTGCATGCGGAGAGATTGTTTCCTATTTCGAACCCATGACCTTCAGTTCAGGTCACAATGGAGCAATCTTATAGTTGTTCCACGGCCTGCCCTCAGGTAGGAATAATAAAAGAGAAGTATAAAGATGATGAAAAAAGCTCTCCTAAATAATGAGCCAAGGTCCCTCCTCACAAATTAACAACAACAACGACGATGATGATAATAAGTGGAAAGAGGGAAAAAAACCACTATGGTATTATGCCATTAGTAATTTGTCATTCTAGGGGCTATTGTTTGGTCCAATGGTAAAAGCTCAGGCTAACAATAGTGTATAACATTGGTGTAGTGTTATACAAAAGGGAATTTACCATAAGTTCCTTTTCTCCTACATAAAAGCAAATATTGATCAATCCCCCTATATGTACTGATTTCTGAGATGAATCCTGGAATATTTAAGCCAATAAAGATATACAATCAGCAAGCCCACTGGAAAACTATTTCTATTGAAACAAAAGAAAGCATAAAAAAGAATGTAGTTATAAAGTTTGATATACTGTGGAGAATCTCCAGTACAATACTGTGGAGAATCTCCAGTACAATGCTGGGGATTTGGCTTTATGCTGGTACTTGGAGTTGTCTCTCCCCTGCCAACTCACTCTGAAAAACTTCAAGTTTGAGCATCCTAGGCTTGTACTTGGAAGATCTCACCCTCTATGTTACCAGACCGAAGAATAGAACAATTATCGGAGTGAACTGAGTAGCTTAATCACATATATTGCTACCATGAAGTACTGCTATATTAATTATAATAGTTTCCCCCTTTTTCCTTCAATTTAAGGCCACCGAAGTAAAAATGGAATTTTTGAAGTTTCAATCACATTTAACTGGCCCCTAATGCATAATAAAGATGGAAAAAATGAAGTACCTGAATATCCCTCCCCCAATCAACAGGATCACTAACAACAAATGCTGCCTTAACGCTTTCAGAAAAGACGTCGCATCTTGGGACCAACTCCGTGGAGTTGAAATAATGACTAGATACTTGTTCAATTGTCCAGGTCTTATACTGAGCTACGGGATCAATGTTATCAAAGTAAGATGCGTACTCATCTAATGACATAACTTTTCTGCATAAAATATTAATAAGGTAAGTGAAAAGAAAAGGAGTGAAAATCTTAAACTATATTGAATGAAGATCAAGATAAACACTCCTATTAAAATATAAGGACGATAACTTACTTAAAACCATACTCGGACATCACCACAGCAGGTTCTCCTTTTCCAGTGGCAACAATGAGTTCATTCTCAAATCTAAAAGGAGTAAAAAATATTGACCAAAACATAAGATTATCAGAACAATTGCACAAAATTATGCTACTAAAGATAGAATATATGGTTAAGGACTTCTGAATAATTTTCAAAAATAAAACTGAATTCAAACTAGACTTTAAAATATTATATTTCTTCAATATAAGTTCTATGAGGTTGTATACAACTTTGCAACTCTAACCCTGCAACTTGTGTCAAACATACCAATTGACATCATTTTTAGTTTGGCATTAAACTGTTCTTGTTTTGTCCATTTGGACTCAAATAGAGCAAAAATTACTTGGAAATTCAGTAATCTCTTTCCTCAGTTACTAAATGTTCCAAGGGCGGTAGCTTAATCTGCATAGTCCTTAATTGGAATGTTATAACTTGTACACTGATATTATAAAAATAAGAATTTTGGAGGAAGATGACCTATGAAAAAACCGATTCTGTTGGAAAATAATATGATACTCTAAACCCAAAGATTCTTAAATGATCAGAATTACTTGAACTCAACATAAATATACCTCTTTAACAAATTCTGGAAAGGTGAGTGACCCTGTACAACCTGCATCAGGATAATATGTGAAATACAGACATGAGAAAGGCACCATCAGTCAAAAGTCAATTGCAGGAAATATAAGCAAGGAGGCCCCTCCTTAGATATTATTACCATATTTTTTTATTTTTTTTTTGTAACACTACCTGCAAGGGTAAAATGTTTACTCCTAAAAGTTCACTCAACTCAGAGGCTCGTCTAGATTCAGGGATGCCACCTCCTATGAATATATAATGATAATATTAGTAAAACACTGCCCAAGCATTGAGCATATAGATGAAAATGGTATGGCAGATAAATGAACCGGAATACATCAGTAAACAGAATGTCCAGGCATATATTCTCGTATAATGAATAAAGCATAGAAGTCATAGTCCCTTATTTAAAACTAGTAAAATATTGATTTATGGAATTGAACAACAACATTCATTACTGGTGTGTAAACTGTGACTATGTTTCAAAATACCCAAAGAAAAGGAGGTAGTGGTTTTCATTAGGAATATGAAAATTAGAGGAAAATTTGAATATCATAATTGGAACATTTTCTTTCAGGTTCTCGAATGAGCTCCAGGGAAGACCACGAAACTTACATCCAAGCCCT
This sequence comes from Cornus kousa, assembly GCA_025631255.1. Classification (NCBI taxonomy): domain Eukaryota; kingdom Viridiplantae; phylum Streptophyta; class Magnoliopsida; order Cornales; family Cornaceae; genus Cornus; species Cornus kousa. Next base: position 3,486,711 of record JAOTQH010000026.1, read on the forward strand.
GTTACTGTGTTAACAAGAAGTAACATAGAGGGGTCCAGCAAGATTGTTGGTAATATATTACAAGAGAGGCAGCTCAGTAACTCTGGTTTTATACAGTACAAGATCCCAAGTCATGTTTAAGCAGCAATGCATAATCATTCACATACACACAGCTCTTCGTCTGTTTTAAGTGTTTCTTAACCTAAACATTTAATATAATTATATAACCAACTCTGACGAAATACAAACTACCCACCATTTGTCAAAAAAAGAAAGGGGATCTTCAGAGCACCTGCAAAGAAACAGTAATCAATTTGAGCCAGAACCATTGACTACAAAGTAAGTTGCATATTTCGGTAAGGAAAGATATGCATATGCATTCTGCACAGAACCTACCACAACTATACAACGGGTACTCTTAACAAAATCAAGTTAACCATAGAAAATGAGTTGCTCGTGATTTTACATTTCTTCAAAACATGTGCCTTGGGCATCACTATTTTAAACACCGTGAACATTATTGGTTCAGTTAGAGTGAATTCACAGCAGCTTCTATACCAACCAACTTGGAAGATGATCACAGCAATCAGAGAACAAAATGCAAGCTAAAGCAGAACATCAAGCAATTGATTACTAACCTCCTATTTTCATCTATAAGAATCATTGCTGATTATCAAATTATGTCACAATTGCTACTTGGTTTAACAATGCACTTGGATTCCTAAGCACCAATCCCCAATTCCACTCAGTTCGACTCTATGAAGTTATCTATTGTCAAAATTCAAACTTCATACCAAAATTTAAATTTACAAAAATTAAGAATAATAATAAACAGTACAATTAAACAAACTAGAAGTTCGATATGATAGTACCAGAATCACCGTACAATCTTCTCAAAGCTTGAGTAGAGCCTTCAATGGGAACGCCACCACGAAGAATAACCCCATCGATGTCAAAAGCGATTCCGAAACAAGGCCTGTGAGAGAACCAAGTCAGTTTAGGGTCTCATAAACTGAATAGATACATACAATATATATATATGTATGCGTGTGTATATAGATAATGTAAATTGACAAACCGCTTGGGAGTTGAGGGAAGCTGAGAGAACGATCGCGAAAAGACATAAGGTTGAAACAACGACAATGGTGACTTGTTTCTGCTCAGTGGAACCCTTAGCACGGCACGAAAACTCATGTCTCTCCTTGTCTTGTTTACTGGAAGTTGTTTTCAGTTATATCTGTTATCTCTTGCGAGGTCCGCTCGCTGGGTGTAATGCGCACCATGTGTTTGTGAAATTTTGATCTCGTCAAAATGTGTGAGAACTGCAAGTGCCGCACGTGTCGAGTTGTCCAGTGATGGGGGGTATATTAGTAATTTTAAAGGGGGCAAAAGTAAGTTTTATGACCGTATTACTGAAAATGAAAAAATTATAAGGATATATTACTAAAGAACAAAAACTTCCAATTGCCCCTCCTTCCATGTAGTTACGTCTAAGCCTCTAATCACTGAGGCTCGTTTGGTATGCGTTTTGTTTCTGTTGTTTTTGTTTTTGGACTGACTACAGTGTTGATTTTGACAACAAAAACATATTTGGTGTGGCCTTATTTTATTTTACTACTTTATGAACAGTGACTCAAAACCAAAACACCAAAAAGTTGTTTTTTCTTATTTCGACAACTGTTTATGGCCTAAAACCATAATAATAGCGCAACACGGCCCGACATTTCACAACAAAATATCGTTCTCAAACGTGCTTTTAATTTTTTTTTCAAAACACTTCTACAACAAAAACACTATTTTTATTTTAGCCAAAAACAAAACGCTTAAAATAAAGTGCATGCCAAACGGGCCCTAAGTCTCTAACATTCTAAAAAAAAACTGTTAGAGCAACTCCGCCTCCACCACCATTTTGCAAATGAGCAATGCTTAAAATTCAAATGAAAAATGCTTAAAAAGTTGGAAGAACTATTCAAAACTTAATCAGGCGTCATGTTAACCTCTTGATTCGTTACTCTTGGTATAAGACTTAAATTCATTCCTTGATTTAATGTAGAGTAAATTACACAGAGACCCCCTGAGGTTTGGCCAAATATCAGTTTAAAACATTTTTCGAAAATAACTATCAATTAGGTCCAATTTTGCTTTTCCGTTACTATCTTCGTTAAAAAGTGAGAAAAGACATG
>JAOTQH010000026.1:3494675-3504696 GCA_025631255.1 Cornus kousa
CCCCTCCCCCTCTTGCTCCTAGTACCCAATCAACTAAGTTTGTTTGTGTTTTTTTTTTTCAAAATTTCAGTATTAACTATAAATGTTCACAGGTCTACTGCTTATGTTTATCATACATGCACAATCATGAACAACATGTCTCTGATAATGATTATTATAGCTCCAGTTACATGGAACGGTTTAATTGTAATGGAAGTTGGGTTTTTGGTTAGGTGTTGATCCCAAGTCTATATTATGCGAGTTTTTCAAGGTGGGGCAGTGTGCAAAGGGTTTCAAATGCAAGTTCTCGCACGATTTGAATGTTCAGAGGAAGGGTGAGAAGATTGATATTTACAGTGATCAGCGTGACGAAGGTGATTGAATTGATGCTTTTTGATTGATTTTATGTACTCCTCTGGTCTTTCTATTTACTGTCTATTAATATGTGTATACTAGTATTTGTTTTGGGTTGCAGCTTTGGTTCTTTTTTTGTTCTTATCCATTCTATTTGTTCTATCAAGGAGATTCTAAATTAATTCTTGGTGCGTTTTGTTCTGTTAGAAACCATGGAGGATTGGGATCAAGATACATTGGAAAAAGTTATCGAGTCAAAGAAGAACGAGTACAACCAGAATAGGCCAACTGAAATTGTATGTACCTCTATATGCTTGAATGTATTTCAGCTATACAACATTGATATCATACTTTGTGCTCAATGTGGCATTGGGAAATGAAGCTCCTACTCTATCCCTCCCCCTCATCTTTCATTATCCGTATTTGATTGATTTCCAACTTCTGATGTGAATGCAAATTATTGACACATGACTTACCTTTGATATGTGACTATAGTTATTGCCATGGTAGGCCTTATCTATTTGAACCTGATAAGGTAATAAGCTCCAGACATCTGTTGGTGATTATATTCTGGAAATCCTAGCATAATTAGCTCCAGTCATTAGCTGGTGATAATATTTCTCGTTCCTTGATGAAGTGCTTTTAATTTTGATATCACATGCTCCACAGGATAGTGCATAAAACAATTCATTATTTCCGCAGTCCTATGTGTTTCGGGGGTGTGGTCATTGATACAGGTACAAAATGAAAGTGGCTAGAATCATTTCTCATACTGGTTGGTAATTTTAAGCATGGCTAGTTAGGAATTGGATGGTGCATTCAACCTGTGCTGTTTGTTGTGTACATGGTACTTCCTGTCAACTTAGTTTTTATGGTTTGCCTCTTTGGTGAATAAAGCTAAGGGAGTGATGCAATAGTTCAACTAATTGTGGTTTCTCTGAAGCTTTTGCTTAAGAATTTGGATTGGTATTTCATTTATTGGCTTGATGTATAAGTCATTTTCAGTCTTGTAACACTGGGGTATTATTTAGAAGAGGTAGGCTTTAATCTGAAGTTATCTAGACTAACATTGAGGCCCCGTTTGGCATGCGTTTTGTTTCTGTTGTTTTTGTTTTGGGGCTACTACAGTGTCGATTTTGGCAACAAAAGCATGTTTGGTGTGGCCTTATTTTATTTTAAACAGTACTTAAACACTTCATGAACAGTGGCCCAAAACCAAAACACTAATAAGTTGTTTTTTCTCGTTTTGACAACTGTTCATGGCCCAAAACCATAACGATTCGTATTTCTGTTTCCGACATTTCCACAGCAAAACATCATTCCCAAGCGTGCTTCCGACTTTTTTCCAAAACACTCCTACAACAAAAACACTGTTTCTGTTTTAGCCAAAAACAAAACGCCTAAAACAAAGCGCATGCCAAACGGGCCCTAAGCATGAATATTTAGGTTGTGACAAATGAGACTAGTAGGCTATGTTGTTCACATGGGGTTAAATTAAATAGAATTCAGGTGGGAGATGTTCGGCCTTTCTTCTTTTCGGATCAAGTTCTCTCTCTCTCTCAGAAGGAAATTTCATAAAAGGGTTGGCATCTTAAATATTTTTGTAAAGGCTATGTTGCTGGATAACTCGGACAAGAGTTTTGAGAGTTCCGTGACAAATGGGGAGGTCGGAATGAATGTCTAATATATCATGAAAAAGCAGTTGGCTTAACATTTGGCTGTAAATTCCACAAAATAGGACAAGTTTAGCTTCATTGGCCAACAAAACAATAAACGAACAGCCTGGAAATCTGAACGTCTGTAACCATAACCTTAGTTATTTGCAACATTCTACTTAGTTTGCAACTACTTTCTGGAGCCAAAGAAGAATATATTGCTATAGGAAATCATTCGCAATTCTTTGTTAATTATCCTTGTCTATAATAAATCATGTAAGCATTTATTACATGTAATTCACTTTTTAGGTTCATGTAAGGTTTAAACATAATTGTGTCATGTAAGTCCTTCAGGTGTTCTCTATCTAGAACATGTAATCTTTATCAACAAATGTTAATGGACTGATGAGCAGGTTTGCAAGTACTTTTTGGACGCAGTAGAGAAGAAACAGTATGGTTGGTTCTGGGCTTGCCCAAATGGTGGCAAAGATTGTCACTACAGACATGCTCTTCCTCCAGGATATGTGTTAAAATCTCAGATGAAGGCGCTTTTAGAGGAAGAGGCTGATAAGATGCTGCCTATTGAGGAAGAAATTGAAAGTCAGGTGATCATCTTTGCTCCTTTTAATAATTATTGGGCAATCCATCTTCTGTATTAAAGTAGGAAATTAGAAATTCCTTTGTTCATTTGTAAATTCATCATCTCGATACCAATATTTATTGTTTTTTCCCCCTTCTGTTATTGCACTCCATTGGTTCTTATGATGGTTCATCCATACATTTATCTTATTTATTTGACCCCATACATCATTTTTGTTCCACTTTTGACAGTTCTTATAATTGATTGATTGATTGATAAATTTTTTCAGCGTTCCAAACTAACGGCTTCAACTCCAATTACTACTGAGTTGTTCATGCAATGGAAGACGAAAAAGATGGAAGAAAAAGAAGCTGGCTTGGCTGCCCAGCGAGCAGATAGGGCTAAGAATGACCGCATGAGGTATTGTCCCTCTTTTTGTAACATTCAGCTAGTTATGTCCCTTTGGACATGGTATTGATATAATATTACATTCTCTTTAGTGGTCGCGAGTTGTTTCTTTCGGATTCAAGCTTGTTTGTGGATGATGCTGAGGCGTATGAAAAATACAACAGAGAAGAAGAACCTGATGTTGCAGAGCAGAAGGTAGTCCTCCATCTTGTATTTGATTTTAGTTTGATTATTCTAATGTCTTTATGGTGGAACAATGGATTTTTGCTTCTGCTTTGTGCAAGTAATTCTAGTAGTATGGGTCCCCTATGTATTTGGAAATAAGGTCATGTGATTGAAACATCAAAACCTTATATAGAGTAGACTAAGCAGCATACTTTGCTGCGTTGCTGTTGAGGTATGTTTATTTATGTAGTTTGGCCAAAAGTTGGAAGTTAATTTGAATTACATGTCATGTAAAAAAGATGTCTGATGCAATGATTACAAAAATGAGATAAGGAGATTTGGTCAAATCATTATTATATAATTTAGGCATGCTATGCTTTCTACTTGGAGACTCAGTTATCTTCTAACATTTTTAAGATTTGAACCAATGAGTTGTGTGATCTGTTTCACCAATCTTCACAACTCAATTCTCCTAAAATCCTATGCAATCACTGCACCTATTATCCTATTCTTCTAGTTCTTCCTCTTCTTTTTTGGAATCCGTCTTTGATGGTAGCTTCCAACCTTTGGATGTTGCCCTTGCAGCGAGATCTTGGTTGTATTGGGGTATATTCAGACTGATTCAAAGGTACAACATAGGTTTTCCTTGTTCACTTGTGGAAGCTGCGAGGCATAGGAAAGCACAAACAAACCCAAAGAGCCAAAGAGGCGGATTCTTCTCTAGTTTATGGGAACTTGGGAGCTTTCTTCGTCTTGGAGTAATTGAATTTGCATTCTTGTCTAAAAAATTGAGGTATGCCTGATGATGTAGGATAGGGAAAGAAGAGAGAGGAGAAAGAGAATAAAAGGAGAAGAGAAGAACAATGGAGAAAAAGGAGAAACAGAGGAGAGAAAAGGAATTCAGGGAGGAAAATTAATTAAAATCGTAAATGTCTTAGTCCTGTTCTTGGAGGTCTTAGGCAAACACTAAACAAACCTAAACATTAGTAAATTGTAAATCCTACTGAAAAGATAAATACCAGTCCCTAAAAATAATAATAGGGTAGAATTGAGAAGGAAATTAACTCCTAAAGATTGTGTTGAAAAAAACTCCTTTTTTGATCCATTTCTACTGTGTCAAAGATTACTGAAGCAGCACAAGGTGGATTGATCCTTATCTCATGTACCACCAGTACAGCCATAACACTCTGGGGGTACATATGCTGCTATCCTATTTTCTAGAAGAGTACTCTTCTTTTTTGTAAATGGATTTCAGATGAAAGTTTTGAAATTTGATAATTCTATATTTCTGGTTTTGCTACCAACATGCCTTACCAGCTAAGATAGCTGGCACCATCCTCCAAAATTATTAGTTATTTGAGGGTTGACTCTAGTATGGTGAAATTGCCAGAATTACCAAGCGAAATTTGCAAGTTCTTTTATTGCAATTGCTATATAAAACACCTGGCATCAAATACTGTAAATGAAAAGGGTATACTAAATTTCCAGAGGGTTCCAGACGCCATTACTTAATTTATAGATATTTAAATTGAAAAATGCCTTCTCCAACCATGAAGCCAAATGGTATGTACTAATGTTGTTTGCAATGCTTTCTTAAGCTATGATCAGTAATCGTAACAGGTGAAAGAACGGTTCTTTTTCATTACGTGCATGTGGCTACTGAAACAACTCAAGAAAGTTGCTTCACGCAAAGTAAAATTGCTAGTGTTCTAATCACAAAATGTTACAGCATTTAACTTCCACGACCTTGATAGGTTGGAACATTTTGTAAGATGCTCATTTTGTATAGCCATTTTATATACGCATAGATTCACGGTTAGGCATGTTTTGCATGAGAAATTTTGAAACCAGTTAGCTGGGCCTTTATGGTTTTGGTTGACTGTTCAATTTCAGGTCCAGGGCAATCCTTCTGCAGGAAGACCAAGTTCCTCAACAAGCACAGTTGTTGAATCTGAAGAAGTGCTTTCTGATGTTGATGATGACGATGATGAGCTGGACATAGATGAGTTAAACGAGCTTGAAGCAAGTTTGTCGAGAACATCCATTCAAATCCAAGAGCCCGGTATAAAGACTTCATCTTGAGAGAAAGAGAGGCTGGGATACCACTGCCTGAAGATGCAACATAGACTTATGAGCAATCCGACCATACGAGCAAATTCACTGGGTAATAAACAATTTATGTGTTAACCTTGGTGGTGTTGTTGGAATGAGGTGGATTATTTTGTGTTTTGGCAGAATCCAAGTTTTGATTCTGATTTTGTTTGCTGTGTCAACAGCATTTACTTCTAAGCATTGAAGCTTACAAGATAATAATACTTCCCTTGTAACTCTGATGGCTTTATCTGTGTTTTTGAATGGTTGGTCTGCCTCTTTACTTATTTTGGGAAGGACCTGTATTTTCATGTTATTGGGGATTGAAGTGTGTTCAGCCCCTCTTAACTTGATTGTAATTTCAAATGCCACTGTCATCATTCTATATCTTGTGTAAGAAAGTTCTGTTTGCATAGCAATTTTCATGAATAAAAGAATACAGGGTAAACATACATGTGAAGCCACTGGATATATATTCGTATCTCACAAGTTTTTTCATAACAATTTTGCCTCTTGGAAGCATTGCATGTTGGTCTTTTAGGTTTTTATGACCAAAATCACTCCCTTGTATTTTCTCATGACTTTCAAGGGTTTCTGTTACTGAGGGAGAGTGGGAGGAGGTTTTGGCATCAATTGACTTGGTCCATCCATTTACCTTGTGTACATGCTTCACTAGTAAACTCCTTTTATTAAATTTTTCTCAAAAAAACATCTCTCAACTCGCCTCTTTTTGTGTTATTGTCAAAAATACCCCCGCCAACCAAGTCAACGGGTATTTTATTTATGCAATTTGTATGTGTGAATTTAGCTAAAAAAAAATCTTTTTTTTTTTTTTTTTATTTTTTGAATAATAATAAAACTTTTTTTTTTTTTTTTTTTCTCTTCTGGTTAAATGGATCACCATATTTTTAATTAAAGAAAAATATTAAAAATAAATAAAATTAATAAGTAAAATTCATAATTATGAGTGCAATTACATGTTATTTTTTTCACACATTTCTAGCATAGCTAAATCTTGTAATATTTGTTACCGCAAAAGTTGCAAAACCTTAGATTGGATTTAGGAATTTCTACCCAAAAAAAGAAAAAAAGAAGAAAGAAAGAAAGAAAAAGAAACATGTCTTTTGAATTAAACCTTGGAAGATCTATCTATTGGTTAACTACCTAGTGGAGTTCAAAAGAAAATTCAATGGAAGTTTAGGAAAAAATCTAATTCTTCCCTCAATAATAGAGAGAAGTAAAGTTATCTATGTTTGATTTTTTTTTTTTTTTTTTTAGTTGGCAACTCACAAACACATATTTTCATTGAAAATCAAACTTTTAATCTCTCTTTGAAAAGTAAAGATCTGGTACCATTAGACCACTTATCCACTGGTTGTTTGAAAATCCTTGAACTACAATTTGGTCTACATGGAACTTGTGAGGAACTAGAGTTGGGGAAAATAATTGAGTCACACAAACAAAAAGGATCTTATAAATGCAATGATAACAATTAGTCTATATCTATATATTAATAAAAGGAAATAATATCAGAATCTGACAAATATTCTCTTGAAAAGGCTGCCTCTTTCCCACCCCCTGTTTCAACTATACCATTCTCACCCAAAAGCTAATAGAATCAGTAAGCAATTCCAGAAAGCACTAAACTTCAATTCTTATCAATATATAATCATAAATCAAACTAAACAACAAAAACCAAATATTTATTTTTATTTTAACATGTTTGAGATAAACATATACATAAACAGAGGATAACAACAAAATCACCACATATGCTATTATTTCACTTGTTCTTCAAAAAGTTCCTAGATAAAATATTTAACATCACCACAATTATTTTCTCCAACTTCCTACATGTATATTTTGGATAAGAGCCAAGAGCTCTAGAGACTTGCCCTTCTTAACTATATACAAAGCAAATTGAAACACAGAAACACAGAAACACAGAAAATGCTTAATATGGCTTTAGAGAAAGCATACAAAGAAGTAGTCGCACGTGCATATATGGGTTAAAAAACTGCATGGCCATCTGAAGAACTGTAGGAGCTTGGAGGAGGGGCTATGGAGGCCGGGCTTCCACCGCGACCTTCTCAGTTTTTTGCTTGTCTTCCTGTGATAATTTGTGCAATCATCACTTTCTTCACCAAGTCTCTTAACATCCTAGCTTTGACCTGACCTCTCACAGGAGGAATTTTATGCTGTCCTTGATTTAGCATCTTGGTTCCTTCATTTTCCATTGTTCAATTGTGTGGCGAAAACTAGAAGCTTTGTAATGAAGCAGAGTAAGAAACAGAGAGACGCAGTGCTGCTAAGTTTCTTGTCAACAGGGGTGAAGAGAAAGTGGGAATCATCTGGTGAAGCATTATACATAATTATAATATACATATATATAATATGGTGAAGAATATATCTAGATTCACTGTGTTGGGAAGTGGGAACAAATTAGCTGGTCAGTCAAAAGGATTCACACAGTGCATGGTAGACTTCAATCCTTTTGAGATATCTCATAAAAGATGTTGGATTGAAATATACAGCTGCCCCCACAGGAATTTCATGTCATATGTAGTGTATATATTATTTTTGGAAAAGATATAGAGACAAAAAAAATACTAAAGCTGCAGAGGAAAACTTCAAAAGTGAGTTAAACATAATTGATTTGTACAAAACACTTGTAAGAATATATAATACATATCTCTTGGGCATTTTTGGAAGGCTAAAAGAGAAAAACAAATTAAAACATTATTTTATGTCATAGACTTACAAAAATTAATTTGTGGGAGTGTTTTTGCACATTCTTGAAAAATTAAGAGAGAAAATGGCACACTTTTTAAAATAGAGATGAAAATGGTATAAGGAGTTATACTTTAAGGGTTTCTTTTCCACGCTTATCTATATATATAAAAAAACTGATTGTTGAATTTATTCTCAATTGAAGAAGAAATCGCCAAATTTGTTTGTGTTTTTTACATCATCACCATCATCCTTACATTTGTCCTGTACAAACGGGGATTGCTCTATCGAATAAATGTAGATTCTTTTGGCTTCATCAAGATGTATATTAATAAAGAAAAAGAATCTAATGATATAAATAATCTGATGTATATATTTTATTTAATTTATTTAACATAGATTATATACGTAATATTGTAAACGCATGACTTCTTCTCTCTCAATTTTAGCAGAGTATCCTTACAATTTACAATCAAAACCTCCCTTTTTCTCCTACTCTATGCCTATTTATAGGTAATTATAAAGGATGATTGGGCTTTCAGCTTTGGGCCTTACATAAGGTGGGTTTAGCTTCTTTTATTGGGCTTCTCGAGTTCGGCCCGGTTGGTGGCTCCATTATGCGGGTTGGATCCAGCTGGCCGACCTGATGCCATGTTCATGAGCCGCGCTTGGCCCATGCTGTTTCTGGGACACTTAACTGCCCCCATAATTGCCCTCTAATTAATTAGGGGGTAATTATTTATGGTTGACAATGATGACTTTGACGGCTCGAGGAGATCTTATGGGGGAGTGTATGGTCGGATCGTGGAATGGACGGTCAGATCTAGATCACTCGTTTTTGAGATTCGTAAAACTCCTCGGTTCTCTGGCCCTTCAGCCTCTGTGCCCTCATCGTCTTTAAAAGCCTTGGAGACGTCTTTTCTACCTTTCTCACCGTCGTCATCTCCCCTTTCTATCAGTTGTTGCTTTTGTTTGTATTTCTCAAATCTTTGCGTGTTTTCTCCAAATCGAATCGTGTTTGGTCAATCCTTGCAAAGATTTTACTTCCCGGCGATCTTGAAGTGCTTTTTCGCAGCGTTCAACCCTTCGAGGTTAGTTCTGCACCCATTTTCTTCTTTTAGAACTTTATTATTTCTTCACAATTTCTATTCCCTTTAGTCATGAGGATAGATCTTCCCATTCTCCGTTTACAACTCAACCTCCCTGAAGATATCCAGATTAGGTTCTGTCCTGGTAATGTTGATATCAGAACCGGGGCCGGTCTTTCTCCCGGTAAAGTTTTATTTACTTATCACCACCTTACTCTTATTAGATTTCCTTTGCATCCCTTCTTTAATTATGTTTTTAACAAACTGAATCTCTCTCCTTTACAAGTAAACCCCAATTTCCTTAGGGTTCTGTCCGTTCTGCTGCTGTTAGCTCGGGACAGAGGTCTTGACCTTGACCTAATAGATCTTCTTCTTTGCTATAAGGCTAGCAAGATGAAGAATTCTGAACCGTTCTACCATTTTTACCTTTTTGAGAAAATGTCCATATGTACAGACAAGATGAGTTCTGAGAAAGGCTGGAAAGACAATGTGATAGTGGTCAGTGGGGCCTGGTCCTCTCCAGCTGCGGCTGATTATCCTATCCCAACCGCTTTTAGCACATGCTCTGTCTCTTCTTACACCAAATTCAAAACACATAAGAATGACTGTGCCTGTGAGATCTGTGTTCCTCACTTCTGCTCTTTCTTATGCCATGCCTTAGGCATTCCTCTTGATGATGATTTGAGTTATAGCATTTGCAGGGACAGAATCACCTATCTGAAGCAGTACGTTCTGAACGACGTTATCTCTTGTTCAGAGCTCCTCACTTCAGAAAACTTATTTGATATATCGGCCCTTGGCAGCACTATGAGCCACCTTTAAATCCCATCTTTTGGTAGGAGGAAGAATGCCCCCAGGGCTGTCACTCCTGTTGCCAATGCTGGCTCTTCCCCAGCCTCGGGTTCTTCCTCAGCCACCATCTCTGATACCGCTCCATCTGCTGGTCCAACGGAGGTTATTGCCAACCCAGT
>JAOTQH010000026.1:3554810-3574565 GCA_025631255.1 Cornus kousa
TTATTATAAACCATAGAAATTCCAATAATATACAGTTTGCTTATTCTATTCACCAAAAAGTTTCCACGCAACCGTAAATGCCAACCTGATGTGCCCCTTCCTAGGCGATGAACTGGAACTGGATGTGGTTTTTGACATGCTAAAGAAGATTTTTGCTTGCTTGCTTGCCACTGAAGCTGGGTTAAAACAGTCCGTTGTTGGAATAATCCCCCAGGTAGAACTTGCAGGCCAGATGGCTTATTTAGAGCAATCTAAATACATTAAAGAGCACTTTACATTAAAAACAAGTAAACGCAGCATAATGAAGTCTCAAAAATTATATGCAATGGTTTATTACTAAAAACAATTATATGCAACCATAGTTGTTAAATGCTCAAGTCGCACTAAGGCGCCTAAGGTCTTCTGGAGCCTAAGTGCAAGATCAATATAAGGTGCGAGCCTAATCGAAGTAAGGAGCATGTATAATAATAATGCATATTAAATATAAGTATGCAAAAAAACTTGTCAATATCAAAATAAGTAATTTTTCAGCATATCAATTCAATCGGTTAGCTAGATCAACATATATATATATATATATATATATATATATATCTTTTCTATTGAATTCAATAAATGTACAATTGGAACAATTCAAGATATGCGACTCTAAAAATTGTATATTTGATATTTACTCAAAAATCCTTTCATATACATATGCATTTACAAAATCAAATGTGATCACAAAATCTGAAAGAATAAAAAACTATAATCATGCAAATTCGAAACATATATTATTAAATATATCTAGAATCAAGCACTAATTGCAATTAATGTAAGTAGTGAACCATTAATTTATGGATTTTGTCAAATACTTCGTAAGGTTAAACAATATGATCCATTAACTCTGATCATGCTATGATATAGAACATTTTAATTTAGCAGTCACTAATAAAACAGAAAATGCTATGAATCAATGACTACAAAAGGGGTGCCTTTTTTTAGCCTAGAGCCTACTAAAAAGCGAGAGCCTAAGAGCATTATGTGAATTATGATGCAGAAATGGGCCCAACTTCAATTGAAAAATAAAAAGAAACACCATCTCAAGTCACATACCAAATCATCATCTTCAAATAGAACTTTCAGTAAGTACGGTGCATCAGGCTCTTTCCACGGAATTCGGTGATAGACTAGCTCTGAACCAGCTCTAAAAATTCAAGTCCTCAAGAAAATCAGCATAAAACCTCAATTGAGTCACACAATGACATAATACAAACAGATGATGTGCATTAAAAACCTGAGAATCGTATTGGGATCCGTCACAACCCTACCATCAACTGTTATCTACAGACATACAAACAACCAGCTCCAAGAATCACCAAATCACATAAATCCCTTTACAATTAGAAAATTTTCAACATTGTTTCAGAAAATGAACCTGTGCATTGTGAATTCTCTGCAACCAACTGCTAAATTATCAGTACTAAAATAAAATAAAATAAATCTAAATTTTTAATATACATATACATATACAAACATATATAGAGAGAGAAGAGAACACAATTGGATAGGATTAGAATATACTCACCCCTGTAGTGGAGCCGAATTATTGTACTTGCTAGAGTAGAACTCGATCAATGTCAAACCTGTGAAAGATTAACTATACTTTCAAATTTGCAACAAATATATACATAATATATCAATATATAGATAGATATACATTAATACACATATATAAATGTGCATAGAGAGAAAGAGGACCATGATCGGATGATTGAAGTGTGTCATGGTAGGTTAGACCATCATTGAATTCGGGCCAGGGCTCGCCGAATGTGTGCGTTGTTGTTGTTATTTTTGTCGTCGTTGTTGTCAAAGAGTGGAGGTTGTGTGTAGAGTTCGACATTCTAGGGCTTCGACGGACCGAAAATAACAGCTTTTTTTAGCGGCAGTGTCCGTTTGCTATTTGATTCCGTGGCTCAGTGTTTGATGACACCTAACCAAACCAAATATATATATATATATATATATATATATATATATATATATACTCCGTATATAATTAAAAATTGTTTATACTACACATTTGCATAGGTGTCAAAAGCAAATTGGCCCAGGACTATAGATATATAATTTTTTCCTACATAACTGATAAAAATTAATATGAGGGTTTTGTTCATTAGAAGAAAATTGTGCAAGCTAGAGTCACCTATCCATTTGATTGCAAGATATAAAACTACCTATGGTTGCAAAAAAATGTAAGAAATTAGTAGGATGGTTTTGTTATTATTATTATTTTTTTTTTTTATGAGGTTATGTAAGTATGAAAATAGATGTATAATGACAAATATACGTGTATAGCGTGTATTTTTGTGTTTTAAAATTGTATATGTGACATGGGATATGTGAATGCACATATATGGGACATTAGGGAAATAGATAATTAATTGCATACTTTATATAATTAAATATACATATATGCGCATTGGTGTATCCAATTATATGTGTATAATATATTTCCTCTCAAATGATACACCAACACATTTTGTCCTTGACATGTACACACACATTGATGCTAATTTGTGTACTGTGTACTGTGTACAGTTATTGTGATGCATTACACGAGTTTGGTAATTATTAAAGCAAATTGCAAGCTCATATTGTCCGATACATTTAATATATATATATATATATGGAATCGTAAAAATTGAAGTGGTCGGATAGATTGGAATTTTTTTTATTTTTTTTTATTCGAGTCATGCTGGTTTTTATACCGGAACTATTGCTTTTACTACTATTTCTACTGTCACCACAAATGGAACTTTATCACCTGTGAACTTTTAATTTTGATCCGTATCATATAATCAAAAATGGTTACTATTGGTCTCTGGATGGTTGTGCACACCAACACTGATAAATGCAGCAGGTCTCAAACCAAGTTCTTCATCCATATCATATAATATAATCATGAAATAAAAGTTTGACAAGCTATATATATATATATATAGGTAAGATAAATTTAATGTTATAAAAAATAATAAATAAATAAAAGTAGTAGTAGTGGTAGTAGTAGAAGAAAAAGAAGATTAGTTAAAACATGGAAAACAGAAGTTTAAATTGTCAAATTTCGTATACATGTAAGATGTGTAATTGTGAAACAGAAGTCTAAATATTAAGCAATATGTATAAAACAGGTTCATATTGAATAGTTTGTGACTTTGTGCTTCAAAAAGTATCCTAAATATTTCGAAATTTCAGCATGCACTAATGTAACTTGTCCACAAAAAATGTCACCCATTCACTGTGTTCAAAATGTTGATCCCATTTATATGAAATCGAAGTCATTGATTAACATCTAACAGTTCCGGCAACCAAGGATTTGGTTTAATCAAAACGACAACAGTCTGTACAGAGAAACATAAAACAAGAAAGAAACTAGAGAGCCTGGGAATCAATACTTGAGAGAGCTATCAGCAAATAAGGTTTCATGGAAAAGTGGACTGAGAGAAGGAAAACTTGAAACTAGACATCAACAAATCAGTAGAAATGTCATTCTGTTTCTGGTCATCCACCTCACTTGCTGAGAAGAACTACGATTGGAGGGAAAGGGGAATGGACAATGATGGAGTCTGCGAATAAGCAAAACTATATATGAACAGGATGGAAAGCATTTGGATTAGTAAATCAACATCACTGGAACTAGTTAGGTCTTGGGATCTGTTTCCTCGCCTGATCTCTTGTATTCTGGTTTGAGCTCGTAACTTCCTTGATTACTTCCCTTGTTGTTATAGACACACAGGTCTTTAAGCATATCTTTCAGAAATTGCTGCAAAGGAACAAGCCCAGAACAACTGTTAATAGTTCAGCACAAGTAACATAAGTGAGTAAAATGCAATCTGCTAATTGTTCCCAAAGAAGTTGTGATAGTAAATTGCGAAGATCAGGGTGGTTGGATTAAAACCAGATTTTCTTTCCCGGCCCAAAAGAGTGGAAAAAGAAACAAACTGGCAGACGTAGTTCAAAGGAATCGCAAAAGTTTGATGAAAGATGGGGTACAAAATATGTCCTTAAAAGAGGATTTTAGCAGTACCTAAAAACATAAAAAATACTCTCGGTTTCAATAAAAATTCTTCAAAAGCCTCAGTGAATTCATGGGGTTGGTAAACATTCTTCACTGGAAAGATGATCAAGAAAATAAACCAGCCAATTAACAAGTGGCAAATAGATGGTAGTGTAAATTGTAGTAATGAAATGAGTGAAGATATTGTTCAAGGAATAATTAGTTCTTATATACTTGGCCAGTGAAAGGACCATAGGTCCATAACAAAATGATATTTTACAAATAACTATGTACTTCAATGATTATGCAGGGAAAAAATTATCAACTTACTTCAGGTTGGTCTGTCTCACTGAGCAGTTGTTTTAAAGTCCAATTTGGTTGCCTCTCGAAGAGCTTGAACATAATCTCTTCCATCTCTCCACGGTCCCTTCTCGTTCTTTTCACCTCTGACCCCTTCCCTGGAATTTTCTTCTTTTCCTATTCAAAATAGGAGGGCTTTTTATATGTGAGGATAGATGGTCAATAATTTAAATTTGTCCTCAAGTTCATACAGGGGCAGGAAAGAAGTCAACCCCCCTCCTTATGCACAAACACACAGGAAAATAGATACGGTATACAATCAACACAATAAATTATACATAACAAAGAAGGTAATAGTGAGTACACTGGGTCCAGAAGCCTTGAGACCCATCATCCCTGGCATTGGCCTCATATGTGATCCATTATCATTGTCAATCACCTAAAAAGGTCCAAAAAAATTAGGAAAAGAAGTAACTAGATTCTGCATATCAAGTATAAAACAAAAACATGAAGTAATAAGGAACCTGTATTTGTCTGGTTTTTGTCATATACTTGTTTGTCCGTTCACGGCAGAGTTTCCCATACTCCTCAAGGTTTTCATTATGAGGCTTCATGTCAAATTTGTGATATATTTTCCCCTCCACAGAAAACCTTCCTACAATAGAGAAGAATTTCATCCGTATTCACTGAGTTTGCTAAAATAGTCTCATAAGAAAAACTAAACATCTTGAGGAATAAACCAAAAACAATCATGAATCCCAACACCAAGTAGAAATTTTCATTAAATAAAGAAAAACAAAACAAAAACAAAAAAAAGAACTACCATCAGAAATATTGGCATAAAAATTCTGCATTCCATTCATTCAGTCAAAGAAGATTTTGTTTTTTTAAAGAAATTATAAGAGGTAAAGAAAGGAATGAATTTTGAATAGTAGTAGAAATCATTCTGCATGTTTGTTTGTGAATATTTTGGAATGAGTCTTTTATAAAATTTTCCAATCCAGTAATTCATTTCACACTATCTTTTTCTTTGCATTTCGCTTTGAAGTAGCTTAGTTAAATTTTAGGCTCCCATGCATCTCAGACAATTTTCTATACCATTATTTTCTTCTTAGAAGACGAGAAAAAGAAGGGTAAAAGAAAAAGAGAAAATTTTATGAATATTACTAAAATCATATCATATGTAAACCTAAAATACACTAGTGCAAATGTAATACTGCAAGAAGTAAATTACTTTTTCATTGTAGCAGAGACATGCGTTGTCAACACACATAAACATTCAGAAATACATATATATGATTAGCCAGTTTGTCAGGAATGTTGCTTGGAGAAAACCAGCAAAACAGTAATAAACTGGATTCAGAAGAAATTTTCACAGTAAAGTAAGAACCACAATGAGCAGTGATTAAAAGCAAACCTAGCAGTTCTTATTATCAGGACCTGCAAAATAGCAATCCAATTTATTTACAATGAAAGTCACCTCCTCTCCTTATGTGCCTAGAACCAAATTTTGTCCTTATTTGTCTAATAATGAATGTTGATTGAACATCTTTGCTTGAGACTAATTAAATTTGGAAGGAATTATAACTTCCCCAGGATTCCAGTGCAGCAATGCTAAAACTCCTACGGCTCTTTTGCATCCATTTACAAATTCTCGTCCAATTAGTGTAGCGATCCTTGTGACATCATGCATGTGCTCCATAGTTTCATTGGAAGCATCCTAGCTTGTTGAGGTAAACTCCAAGAAAGAAATTCCATTTTGGACCATTGCAGCAACAAGAAGACACATTTGAAAGAGAAAAATATTCAAGGTTGTGCACCGGCTTTTCAACAAGGAGTGCGATCAAATGGTACTCACAAAGTTGGGGTGATGAAGAAGCGCAATTTATTTAACCTTATCAAGCATAATTAATAGTATTTAAAAATAGTAAAAAATTTTAATATAAAATTGCAGCTAGATTTTTTCAATGTAAAGGGCTATGATATAAAACAAGAGAACCATTTGATTCTGATACTTTTTTTTCAGAAAGACTGAGGTAACAATGCTGCCTCTACTTCTTAAAAAAGTAGTTTAAATAGACTTGGTATGACTATAAAACTCTACCCAGCCCCCTTTTTCTTTCAAATGTCTTGGGAAGTGATGTACACACATAACTTGATTTTCTTAATAAAGGAATGACACAATTTTCCACAAAAGTGAAGTATAAGAGTACTCCAAAACAGCTGTGGAGTGTGAGAATGATATTTAGGGACAATTTTGTCATTTCTTTTAAAAAGAAAGTGGAGAGAGAATACTTTTGTGGAGTGCAAATATTATTTTTCATTGCACTAATTGAAAATTTATGGAAGGCCAGATCGAAAAAGTGCAATGCATAAATTCCATTTAGAAGTGAGATAAAAATGTTGGGGGGAAAAAAGAAAAGACAACCAAAACCCCCCTCAAAAAAATTCGATTCAAAAAATTAATATAATATTTATCAATCTTAAAGTCCATCAATCTAGAAATCCAATCCAAAGTACACTTTCCGAAGTCCAAACCACCATCCTCGTCTGTCTTAGAAACTACTTTTAGAGGACAAAATTGCCCTTTCAATATGAATTCATGCTTAGAAGAATGAAATAGTTGAGAACATGCCCTTGGTCCTAAAGGGAAGCACTGAAAGCCCCTCATAACACAGACACCCCCTTCCCTCCTTATTGGTAAGCCACTGCAGCTGTGATACTTCTCTCTCCTTCTCTCTCTCAACTGCAAATATATATTGGTTTGACAATATATATTTTTCTACATTGTCATCATTTTGGTATCAAAAACTCCTCTCTTCATCTAAATATCGATTTTGATTTTTTTGATGGCCATCTTAGTCAATTTGGTCAACAAATTGTTTTTGAGTTTTTTGAGAAATGAAATGGATCCCCTTCGGTGCAAGACAGAACCAAGACCATTTGAATCACTCATTTTGGGAACAATTTCCACCCTTGGGTCAAGATTGGGAGGTAAATTTTGAATATGTGCAATGATCACTCTTGAATCACACATAATTTAAACATTTTTGGACCTTGTGCGAGTCAAACCCAAGACGTCCGAGTGGGTTTACGACTTGGTAGCAAAACCCAAAAAAAAATCTATTTCTTTAGCTGTTTTGTTTAAGCACACTATACGCAATAAACCTAGTTTTAACATGAAGCTGATTCATCAAAATATTGCCAGCAACTGGAAAATCATTCACAACTACAACTGTTCCCGCATGGGTTGAATTTGGGTCCTATGGAACCCACTGAAATGCCTGTTAAGATAGCTAAGGTTCAACTGCCCACACTTGGAAACCCCAAGTCTGTCTATGTGTCATGCATCATTTCTCTTTGTTTTGTGCAATCAGATTGATTGCTTTGTGAAATCTTTGTTATATGCCAGAGAGCTCGGGAGTTCGGTTTTTATCCTTTTCCAAATTTGATTGTGGCTAAATTAGTCGTAGAATTTTTTACTCTTTTTTTTTTTTTTCTGCAAGTATGGTAGGCAGCTTCATTTTTCCTTATGTGGAGCACTTGGAGGGAAAGAACTCAGAGAATATTGAGGATTTAGATGTGGAAGGCACGGATTTAAAGAAATTGAAGACTAAAAATAAAAAATAAAAAATAAACTTATCATTTTAAGATGTCAGGAAGGTATCCTAATTTTTGGATTCCTTGATAGATATTAGATGATCTGAGTTTTAGTTAAGATCTTACTTGTTTAGTTACTTTGAATGCTCTGCATACCTCCCAAGGCTCCCATGTAGCTCTTTTATATAATTCTTTTACCTATCAAAAATTGAAAAAATAAAAGTTTTCACATAGTAGTTAGCTTTACCTGTCAACCAGAATTGTTGTAAGAGGACAAAGATATGGTTTTGTTTTGCAGTTCTACTTGAGACAAAGGACAACTCACCTTGTCAGAAACTGACCAAGAAATTATTGAAAATTTCCTCTTCACCCACCCTATGGCTGTGTTGTATGTGTGGAGGATGCTTATAGTTGTGAATAGTTGTTAATGGCTGTTGCGTGCTCTTAAAGCAACGGGCATGACATATATCACAGAGATTGCTGTTGGTTGTGTAAATGTGAATACTGGTGATCTTTAAAAACCAACATCATGATGGCATAATGAGAAAATGACGATTCTAAATCTGGAATTTGGTTTCAACAAAGCTTTGACAACTTTAAAGTTCTTCGAATTATAAATAAGGATCTTCCAGGACACCAAAGTTCCAATAAAAAAATTTGAAAAATATTTGTTAGTCACTTCTATCCACAAAGTCTGTGGGCACATCTCATTTACAGAATCATTAATATATGTCAGAGGGTAATATTTTGTCCAAATGTTGCTTCCAAAATGGAAATGGGTGGTGGTAGTGGTAGTGTGGTACAAGATTTGGATTTTTTCTTTAACTTTAAATCTTGTAAATTTTGAATAACTTTTTGGATTCTTTGAAATGGAGAATCTTTTGAAGGGATTCCATGTATTAATCCCAAAAATGTTCTCCATCTCTCTAAGAACCTCAATGAAAATTCCAATGTTAGCATTACAAGTATTAGAAGAACCATAATCTACCAAGGTTCTTATGGTACCAAAATAATCCAATCTCAAATTAGTAATAGGTTAAAGCAGAATAATGAGGAGTTGATCTCATCAAGTTTAAACAAGTAACTACTCTACTGGCCAATGGCCATAATAGGAGCATCATGCACGGAAAAGAAGGCTATAGAATGTGTGTCCTCACCTTCGGATGATTCAGAAAACACAGACATTGGGATGAAGTCCGTGGACATGTCCATAGAGTAACACTTGGGTACATTTCCAGATTCAGTGCTAGCCAATTCCATGGTGAACTGAGCATCATATAAACAACATATGAAAAGTGGAAGGTAAAACTATTGATTGCAAAGAGGAATGCTATAAAAAATAAAAATAATAAATAAATAAATAACCTCCAGTCCTTCTCCTTCACCTGTCAGCTATCTACAAGCTAAAAGGCGCCAGAAAAAGGGCCCATACACACAGAAACTAAAGGTTGAACAACCAAAATGGGGAAAAAAATGTCCACCCATGTCTTCACCTCCTCCAGAAAACCGAAAGAAGATAAAGCCTGCAAACTTCTCAACCCCAAAGCCCACAAATACAATAATTTCAATGACAAAAATTTCAAGAATTGAGAGCTTCAAAGCCTTGACAATTATGCTCTCAATATTTGCTTCTTCCAAAATATGACACCAGACAGCCTCCCAGCTCCCACCAAATAGACGACGGTTCTTACAGTATTTATTTGCTGAGTTATAACAAGAAAAGATCAACATATAATGTTAATCACAACTACGCAGGGTACTAAGTTTGAAAGATTGGATTCAAACCTAGAATTGCTCCAAGAACTTAAACTTACAATCTTGCACTTGCCAGCCCAAACTTTTACAACTGCACCAAGCGCCGACCCCTGCTTAATTATAGCAAGTAGTATATTTTTTTTTTGATAAGTTAATTATAGCAAGTAGTGTATATGTTGATTCCCACCTATGTAGCATATCTTGAATGTTTTGCTGTACTTTTTTTTATCAGTGAACACAGGTTTTCAGAATTTCCAACTGTTCATTAACAAACAAACAGCAGGTCATCCTATATAATGCTGTTTTGGGCACTTCCAAAATTTCAAGACTTCTCCAAAACCATTTAAGAGATTTAACAAAGCAACAAATAACTTTTTATCACACAAGATTTTCCTTACAATGTGGCTTAGGTACACGAGTTCTCAAACAAGAAGCTTTCTTTATAATTTCAACAGAAAATTTACTTTGATTTGCCAACTGTTAGGGTCCAATCCCATCATGCCTCTTCGTTAGGGTTTTTTTCCTCTTAAAAAATCAGTATAATATTTAACAATGTAGAAAATCCACTAAATCATTAGTTAAGTAGATTTTAGCATGAACTGATACAAGTCTATCACATTGATCCAAAAACCATGACATTCATTGATATATAACAGCTTCAACAATACAAAATTTCCATTACACTACAACTAGCTTCCCAATAATCGAATTGCATGGACCAAACGAAATGCAACCATAACCTCTAAAACCCTAGAAATAGAGCAATAAGGAAGAGAAAGAGAGAGAATGCGGGAGACCTGACGAGCAGAGGGGTCCTCATTGGAACGAAGAGGGTCGATGGAGACGATGACCTTGGCAACAGGGATAGAAGAATCGGAGGAAGCTTCAGGAGGAGGAAGAGGAGGAGGAGGTGCAGAAGATTGCAAGGAGCGAGAGACGACCGGAGGGCATTTCATGAGCCACACGGCTCTGTCCGACTTGCTCGTCTCCAACGGACCACCGTTGGCGGTGGTGGTGGGGGTGGTGCTTTGGTCGCCCATGGAAACACGGAGAGAAACGGTTTTTCGAGATTCTGTTCTAACAGTCCAAACGAACGAACAGGTGATATGTACAAGTATATATATATAATTTATAGAGCCTGGTTGTGGTGTCCCACTTGCAAACACTATTAGGTACATTGTGTGGGTCTCTTCTTTTTATTTCTTAGTAAATTAGGAGGACTCGGAGTATGCAATACTGATTACTGGATCAATATTGATGTAAACTTTTATATAATATATTTATTTTGACTGTACAACATATTATATATAAATATATCACTTTATATCATGTTGCTTTGACAGTGTTATATGGTTCGGTTATATGATTTGTATTCTTAATTTAGTTATATTGGGAATTATTGAATGAATGTGCAGAGAATAAGAAAACTGCGAATCAACGATTCGCATAATTGCGTAGAAGCATGATTACGATAGAGTCTTGCCAGAACCAGACTCCAGGAACTCGAAGAATTGCGTAACGATGCTTATGAAAATGCCAAGATTTGTAAGTTCCATGAGATATAGAAGCAAGTAAAAGTGTGAAGGGATAAAGAAGTAAAAAAATAAAAAATAAAAAGAAGGATTGATTCTATTGACACTCTCTAAGTTTGGACAAATCTCACATAGAAACATTTTTAGAGAAAATTATGGGTCTCTTGTTTTTTTTCTTTTACTCAAACATTTGCATACTCGAGACACATTTAAATTTAAAATGCACCGAGTATGCAACACCCGGGCAATATTGATGTAAACTTTTATATAGTATTCTTATTTTAACTGTGCAACATGTTATATAGAAATGTATCACTTTTCATCCTTGTTTTGACAGTTTTATATCTTTCGATTTAACTTTTTGTATTCTCGATTTAGTTATATTGGAAATTATTAAGTCAATGTGCACTAAATTGATGTTTCATCACCCAAAGGGATAAGTAAAAGTGTGAAGGGATGAAGAAGGAAAAAAAAAAAAAAAAAAAGGTTAATTTCAGTAACACTCCTAGGTTTGAACAATTTCACATAAAGACATCTTTCGATAATAACTATCACTCATATTATAAATTTTTGTTTCGTCTTTCACTCACACCCCAACTTTCATCTGCACATGTTGTCAAAACCTGACCCCTTATAAAATGACTTAAATACCCTTTAATTTTGTCAAAAGACCTCCCTAACCTAAATAATTAAATAAAAATATATTAAAATGTCTTGAATACTTTACAAATTTACAATTATAATGACGGACTCAGAATTTAGTCTTGGAATTCAAGCCTTTTTTTCAATGAAGTGTCTTTTTTTTTCTTTTTCTTTTTCTTTTTCTTTTTTTAAACCATACTCAACGTTGCTTTTCTTATAGCACTCAATAGTCCAATACCAGATACATAAAGTTCTCCCATTTCACATGCATCATAAAATTATAGATTGACATTCCTTTAGGGTAGTCTTACTATTAAACAATCTCCTTCTACTTCTTGACCAAACTTAGAATGTTGAATTCAAACTAGCCCAAAGATTTTGAAATTTTATACTTGAGCCCTTTTGAGGTGAAGTATAAAATCAGTGCAATGCTTTAAGGTACAAATTCAAATAAAAACGTTATGAATTACTTCGAAATCCTATGAGATTTGTCTTTGTTATTTTAGGTTTACACTTTCAAAAAGTAACTCTTATACCTTTCTTAGAGTTGAGATCGATCACAATTTAAAAAGTAAAAGAGATACCACTTAATCACATAATTTAGGAAGTAGAAAAAATACCATTGAAACCACCAAACCTTAATGAGTTAAGATCGATTACGCTGATTAATATAGCGGTAAATTTACCTAACTATTCCCATCTTTAATAGACATTTGTATGCTGCTGACATGCAAACACAAGTAATTCAAAACTTTAAAAGACAAAATTGCCCATTAGTTAAAAGAAGAAATACTTAAAATTGCCCTTTTCTTGCCAATTATTACTCCATTATATTGTTCATCTTTTACCTCTTTGTGAGACGCAATTTAAGTGAAATTTTACAGTTTTCGGTGAAAGAAAACTCTATTGCCTGCCTACAAAATCTATCTTTTTTTCCCCCTGTTTTTGTTTTTTTGTTTTTGTTTTTTGGGTAAGTACTGCATACAGAATTTCATCGTCCCAAAAAGTGTACTGATCAAACAAAATCCCTCATCCGAATAAAAATAAGAAATAACCACCACATATTATGTCCAAATCTCAGTACCAATCCACAAATAGGTATTAGTAAGGATACAATTGAGCTCGAATAATACGACACAAAATTTTAATTAATGCTGAAAAAAGGTTGAACGTTGTGTAACATTATATGATCTTTTCCAAGAATTCTTTTGAGAACTCCGGGAAAGGCACACGGCTGAAGCATGGTATGGTATAACACTGTAGATTGCACTACCGATTTTTTAACGTAGCCTAGTAGAGTATGTATTCAAACTGAAACCGTATCAGAGCTGTTACTACCAACTGAATTTTGCTTTCTTTCTGCTTGAAGAATTGAAACCGTATCAGAGCTGTTACTACCAACTGAACTTTGCTTTCTTTCAGCTTGAAGTGACCGGCACAACGATTCAAGCTTTTCTTTCTGATTCCTAGTTTTCTCCAGTTGCTTCTTTAAATGCTCGCGCTGCTCAGACAAACAAAGTTCCCAGCATTTTACTTCATTGCAAGGCAGTTTTCTTAATTCAAAGATAACTTGCGGAGGAAAAATAGTAATAATAACAGTAATATAAAATACCAAACATAAGAACTCCTGAACTAACTGGTTGTGAAGGCATTTTATGAATGCATAGGAATAAAAGGAAAAAGAGAGAGATTATATAAACTAACAATAGCATGAGTTATCGATATGATAAATTATTTGCTAGAAGCTACAATACTATGAACAATAATTATACAGCACTATTTGACATTCAGAAAAAGATGTAGGGTTCATGTACTAAAAGAGCATAAATGGCATAATAGTAACAATCTTACCTCCTCAACGAGTTCTATGAGAGTGATGGCTGATTTCTCACATTTGCTCTTCAAGAAGGTATTTTCTTTTCTGAGTTCCTTTATTGATTTTGCCATCTGGGTTTACATACATCACAAGCAGAATATTAAATTACTTCAGATAAAAAAGGCAACTTACCCACTAAGCAAGTCAAGACTCAAACATACCACCGGGCCATTAGCCTAGGTATAACCTCTCCTCCTTCAAAGGGGAGCTGAGGGGTTCGAGCCCCAAAGTGCCATAGTGGGCATTTGTGGGGGTAATAAAAAAATAATAATAAGAGAATTTGGACTCAAACACATAGCAAATGAAGATGCACCTTTTCTATCTCTTGCTTAAACGTTTCAAAGACCTCGTTGCTTTTCACCAATGCATCCTGCAGAAATATAATCAACATATGAGATGTAGACCAGGAAGTATAAACCAGGTCCTCTATAAATCATATAACATGAATTTACAACACAGCTTGCTAAAAATACTGTGAACCAACCGAGGTTCTTTCGGCTCTAGGTTGTTGGTGAAACAAACTCATTCGACCAACTTGTAACACCAGGACTAGTAGTGCTTTAAAATTTTGGTGAACTTCCATGCAAACCACAGAGAAAAAGGAACCCCACGTTGTCCCCTTTTTTTTTCAAAAAAAATAAGATCACAACATCGTTTAATATTCACATTAAACATTCACTGATATTATTTACAACATTAGATATGAAATTGAGGCTATAGCATTGTTCTTTCTTTTTTTTCTTGTTTACAAAATTAAACATTCACTATTTTTTTTTTTTATAATTCCCCTTCACCACATAGCAGGATGCCAGCAGCCTGAATCATTCTGGAGTTCCAAACCACAAATTGTTGTGCCATTAAACAAATGGTTTTTTTCCCCAGGTGAAAAATTGGAATGTCAACCATTTTTTTAACTTCTAGCAACCCCTCGGATTTATACTCCAGTGTGAAACCATTTAGGGAGCAACATCAACCGAACCACTATTAGTTTCCCAACCTTTCATCTCCTATAATGTTGCATTCCTCAATTTGTGTCCTAGAGCACTCTCCTACTGCATGGTCCAACAGATTTACCAATTATCCAAGGGAATGCCCAAGGACTTTTATCACAGTTTACACTTTTGCCATAACACTCCCCATCAAAGACAAGATAGTGATGAGGACACCATTGAGGTGCAAAGGGTGAAAGACTTCAGAAAAGACTGAAATAAGAAAATAAGAAGCCACAATTTCTTGCCAAGAAATTGTCAAGTCTAAAGAGGGATTCTTTCAAACATTCCAAACTGTCAAAACAACCTTCGGTTGAAAGATGAAAAGTCTCCAGCACCTGTTGATGCATGAAGATTTAAACATTCGAAGGTTTGCAGTAATTTTAAACAATGAGCATATGCAGTTGATCAATATGACTCATCTTAGTCACTAGTAGAGCCTCGAGGAAGTTCACGTCCACTCTTCGTAGAGGAATCCTTCAAAGTTTACACAAGACTATTTAAGATTGAAGCGTCTACTAACTCAGGTAAAATGTTTAATTATCAATCAGCAAATAACATCCAGTTAATACTAAAGTTGGGGCAACTACTAACTCACGTGTATATGGAATACCCAAGTTACTGACCCATATTCACATAGTGGGCCTCTTATAAGTTTAGATTAAGATCACAAGGCTCCTTTCAAATACAATTCAATGTGCTTGTACATTCATCATGTTATGAAGCAAAATATCAAACATGCCAAAATTGCACTTTCTTGTCCTTCAAATGTGACAGCAGTTATCTTACCAAAAAGGAGGAGATTTTTTTTTTTTACTGTACCCCTTTTTTTTTTTTTTTTTTTTTTTTTCCTGATAAGTAAATTTTTGTATTTACTGTAGTTAACTAATGAACTCAATAAAAGGAGTTCGTAATCCTTGATTGTACAAAATCAGCCACAAGCTATGCATGAGTGAGTACCATAAATTAGCTCAATGGGAGATAATATCATCCTTTTGCCCACCCCAATGGGCCCAACAGTGCATCAATAGTTGCATTAGTGAAATTTCGGTTTATTGTGCTAGTAATTCTCTGTTCTCATTTCCTCATCTTCTCTATTTTCTTCTCATCTCCCATTAAACCCCCATATATCAAATCCCGCAAAATTTGACCAAACCCTCTTAGACTGGTTAGTCAACTCCCTTGCCTGAATAACACTATCAGCTATTTCTCTAGCACTTTCCCCACTATAGTTTACCAAATTCCACTTTTATGGAAAATAAAATTTGCTTACATGTATGCCAGGATTCCCCACTTCCTTTGTTACCAGTTCAAAGTATTTTTAACCAGCAGAAAGATACTGTGAGCGGTAAAACTAGGTTTCAGCTCAGTTTGGGTCCATCAGATAAAAAATTGAAACTAACAGTCACAGGGTGATGAATCTTTTTGCCAAAAAAGTATAAACATGAGCTAGCATACTAAAATTTGCTTTTAGAAAGCTATTATTAAAATAACCCAATAAACTAGGGTCCTATAATCCACGGCAGGCCAACACTTCTCGTTAGGACAGTAGGCAAAATAGAAATGTCCGACAATAACCAGAACTTCAAACTGGAACAAGGCCACTGCCTGACCTGAAGAGTCGCCATGGCTTGACACATCAAAAGGCATCCACTTCCAAATAAAGTTCAAGGTCTAGACTACCATCAAGCCTACAAGGGTTCCTTACACACATCCAGAGCCACAAATTAGACCAAATAGTTTGACCCTGGCATGCCAATATTGCAATAAAGCAATCTTGATCCTCCTTAAAGTTCCCACAATAAATTGCTATGGTGACCGAGTGATAAAAAAGTCTCTCCTTAAATTGATCTACCTTCATAACAGAGAGAGATCTTGTGAAAGATAGATAAGGAGGGGAACCCTCTATGTTAAGAAGTTGTCTACCATGTAAAAGTAAGAGCCTACTACTCCGATCAAATCCAGGAAAGAAGTAAATGTCACTCCGTCTCACAAACTCCATGTATTTATGTTTCAAAATATACTTGTCTTTTCCATATTTGTCCAGTCATTTAAAGTTAGGAGGAGAAAGAAACAAGCAAGATTCTCACCCTGAGTGGTTCTCACTCAGGCACCAAATAAGATGCCCAGAGTGATCCCCCTGCCATGTTCAGTAAACAAGTTCCAGAGGTGTCTAGGTAAGGAACTCTAGAACATATAATGTATATCATTCCTTCTCTTGAGGCTTTCTCCACTACACTTAAATTAGATCATTAAAAGAGAATCAATAAACATGATTTTACTTACAGCTCACTCTTTTTTCTTTTTCTTTATTAATTTTGTCTGGCAATACTCTTTACACAAAAGAGGAATAGCTATTGATGTAAACTTAATTTCATCCAAAGAGGAATCGATAAACATGTTTTGCTTAACTGCTTACTCTTTATTTTTTAAATATTAAGCAGTATTTTCACCCCAAAAGAGAATGAATATTTTTCTAATTTGAAACTGATTTCACCCATCAGGAATAAAACTAAACCAATTAAAAGACCATTTGGGTTATTTTCTGATAAATAATACAGTTCTCTTGAGGTTTCTCCATTACACTTAAATTAAATCATTAAAGGAGGAATAAATAAACAAGATTTTACTGACCGCTCACTCTTTTTCTTTTCCTTTTTTTTTATTTCATCCAGCAATAGAGCCTTGCCACAACGGTAAGGTTGCTCAATTGTGACCTGGAGGTCACAAGTTCGAAACCGGACGCAGCCTCTTCTCATGCAAAGGTAAGGCTGCATTATTTGACTCTCCCTAGACTCCGCAATGCAGAAGCCTCATGCACTGAGTTAGCCCTTTAACTTCATCCAGCAATACTCTTCACACAATGAAGGGGGGAACAATTATTAATGTAAGCTCATTTTCATCCAACGAGGTATCAATAAACATGATTCCTTAACTACTTACTCCTCTTTATTTTTAAAAATATCTAGCAGTGCTTTCACCCCAAAAGAGAATGAATTATTACTAATATGTATCTAATTTCATCCATCAGGAATGAAGTTAAACAAAGTAGAAAACCAAATGGGTTATTTTTTGACAAATAATAAAGTTGTAAAGGTATTATGTCAGTATGTTTAAAATGTGTACTACCAGTTTCCTAACATATTCCACAACTGCCATCAAAGCCTGATGTTGGATGATGAAAACTTGTAGGCACAACCACAATCGGATTCACAACTTCCTGAACCTAACCCTTCCTACAATCAATTACTTCCAGATATTATTGAAACATTTATAAACAATGTTTGAGGTAATATGTAACATGCAAAGAAAGTCGACCTGGAACTGCTGGAATTTTTCTCCATCAGCTGTTAACTGTAACCGCAAATTCTTCTCAGTTGCCAATAGTTGTGACACCTGTTCTGCATATAATTTCATCTGGGACTGTTCCTGGATCAATTTCTCTTCATGTTGCTGAATTTTCAAATCAGCAAGCTGGAGTTCCAATGTTTTCTGCTTCAACTGCACTTTCAAATTACAATGAAAACAAATTCAAACCAAGCAAAAGAATGAATCAAAAGTAATTCTAGAATTTTAAATATATATATATATATATATATATATTTAAAGAATATATTTACCTTCTGCGCATGTTGCTGTTCAGAAAGAGCATACTGATCAGCAAAATGCTTCAATTTGTTTCTCAACCTGAACTTGAAGAAAAGTGCACATAGTTTAGGACACTTAAGATGGTACCTCTTAATTCAAATAGAAGTAGTATGATAAATGTTGTGATCTGATCTTCTCTTCAACACAAATTGATAAATGTTGGGAAGGAAGCTAATACTCAAAATGCTATACTATCCATAATAAACAGAAGAAATGCATTTAGACCCATGTAAAGTGTGAGGAAAAAAGAAGCAAATGCCAGTAACCCAAAGAAGGTAGGGCAACTAATCTCTCATAAATTAGAGAGAGAGAGAGAGATGGATGGCTGAAGAATAGACCTTGGCTTCACGTGTGAGAGAGAGATGGATGGCTGAATAATAGGCCTTGGCTTCACGTGTTTAGGCGTAAAGACCATCTGTTCATGCTTCATTTAAACGCTAATTATCGATTGAGAATTTTTTTGAACTTTAAGCATATAATGTTCAGTGATAAATGAAGTCCCCTTCACTTAAAATTTTATTCAATTTTACATTGTCACTTATTCTTTTAAGTGATATCCTTACTGCATAATCGAACACACTAAATTGATTCAGCACTGAATATATTCAGAATTAAGTATTAAAAGGAGTTATCAAACAGCACCTTAGTCTTTAATTGATTATACCAAGCAAAAATAAGTTGGAGAATGGTATCTTTGGAGGTTCACCACAAGCCTTGCTGACGAAAACAACCCTTCACACCCTCCTTCACAATGCAATTATTGCAATCCTATCTGAGTGCTCTTTCTCCACTCAGACAGAAGAATAACCATTCTGTTTATACAAGTCAATGAGTTATGATACTGCCATCCTGTACCAAAAGCACCCGATGCCTCTGTGTGTGTGTGTGTGTGTGTGTGTGATAGAGAGAGAGAGAGAGAGAGATCAAATACTAGCAATCCCTCCCTCTTTCTTCTCTTACCTTTTATCCCCAGCACCCCAAATCTAAGACATAAATTGCACTTTCTCTACGATGTGCCCCAAAATCTGAATCTAAGCCTCCACAAATGCGAAAATAGCTATTTCATTTTTCTGTTTTTTTTACTTAAGAACCCTTAAAACCATTTTTTTAGTTAAATTTATTTTGAAAATTCAATTCAAATTCAGTTTCTTTCCTGCATTCAATTACCAAAACCAGCTGGTAGAATGGAATCAGCAAATTCCAAGTTCCACTCATCCATGCCATTCATTTTATTATTACCAAACAAATGAATGAGAATAGCCATTCAATTTTTGTTTTTTATTTTTTTGTTCTCATTTCACTTTGAGGTTCCATACTGCATTATTCCAAAACTACGAACAAATGGGGGCCTGTAACATTAGGAATGCAAGGAAAAGC